>JH814819.1:28990-59462 GCA_000296255.1 Omphalotus olearius VT 653.13 | reverse complement strand
GTCGCTCCTCTGCCCCGCCACTGGTGCCGGTTGGACGGGTGATGTAGACCTTGCAACCAACGGATACAGTCTGGCATATAGATATAGTTAAATGAAACAAAGGCAGCCATAGATACTTGCCTGTATTGTATATGCACCGCCAGGAGTGATTACGGGCGGCGGCTGGGGCCCATCGTTCGCTGGCGTTGAAGGAGACATGAATTTTCAGCGCTTCTGTTTATGACTCACCCAGAATATCTGATAATTGATTACATCATCTTCTCGTCACGAGACTAATGTCAAAGCAATGTATCTGAATCTGATACTAAGCATTTAATTATGTAATTACATACTTATGTATAAATTCTACTCAGGTATGGGATTCTCATTCATCATGTCGACCCGACCAGCTTTTCCAGATCGTATCCTCCTGCAATCTGAAATTCTGAGGCGCCGCTACTCGTCATAATACCTCCTTTCTTCGTCTGTCTACCTTGAGAACGAACGATGTCTTGCATCCGCTTCTCTGCATCTCGGCCGTGGTCTACTGAATTTGTGGTCGCACTCTTCTGTCTTGATTTCTTTCTGTTTTCTACCGCGCCCCGAGATCTTCCTGCGGCACCGGTGACAGCATTTGGTGCCTCGCGCAATGCGAAAGCCTTGGCCAGATGTCCGAGATGTAGATGCCTGATGTGAAAAATATGTTTCTCGTTGGAGGGATGTGTCGCATATGCCCTCAAATGAGAGAGATAAGCTGTACGTGCAAGCTCGCTATTCTATTGAAGAATGAAATGGGTCAAAGAAGCGAATACCAGAGAAAGGACGGAACTAACCTCTTTGTTTCGAAGAACCCATCTTTCAAATGAAAGCTGCACCTGCGTCGCACGTTCCTCGAATTCGTGGTCTTTTCCTCCGAACCCTGTCCTCAAGATAGACTCTGGAGTAGTACTGACGAGTGAAGTACTTCGCTTCTGACCTGCTGTACTGCTTCCTTGCATCTTCTCTTCAACCCATTGAATCCATTCTACTTCGCTGGGTGCTACCATGCTCCATGCCTCACCCCCATGCCCAGCGCGCGCGGTTCGGCCTATACGATGAACATATTCTGTAGCTCCACCTTCTGTTGGTAGGTCATACTGTATGACACTACTTACAAGAGGCAGATCTAGACCACGAGAAGCAACCGAAGTGCACAACAGCACTGAGAACTGTGCTACTTTCCTTGTGTTCCCTGAAAAGCCTTTCAGCGAAGCTAAACGAGTGGATGTGGGGAGTGAGCCATGAAGTCGGAAAATCGACGTATGAGGGAGCAGAGAGGATTTCACAGATATGGATTCGGCCTTTGTATCGTCTCTAGCCAGTTCATCAGCTTCGGTGTCACCACTATCTGAGTCCCCATCCGAGTGCATGGTATCGCCGTTACTTATCCGAGATCCTCCAAATAACTTCCAAACAAAGTCCACAGCATCCGTACAGCTCAAGAAAACGATAGCTTTCGCGCCATGTTGATTCTGGCACTGCATGATGAGTTTGCGTAGCAGCGCTACGAGTACTACTAGCCTCTGCTTCAAAGGGACCACCACATAATTCTGCGATAATTGTGATGGGGGACTGAAATTCTCGTCTTGTCTCTGAACAGCGGACGAACCAGTCTGTTTTTGCAGAGAGGCTGGAATATCCGGTTCGGAGGCCTTGACCATAAGAGGGTTTATGAGAGCGGCGCCGGCCAGCTTCTGTACATCTTCACGTATCGTGGCCGAACATAAGATAGTCCTTCTTCTCCGCTTCCAATCCCAATCACCAACTTCCTTGCCAATTCCCTCGTTCACAGCCTGTAAAGCCAACTTCCGATGTCCATCCAACCCTTTCAGAATGCCGGTAATCGTTTCTTCAAACCCCAATTCCATCAGGCGGTCAGCTTCATCCAAAATAAGCCAGCGACATTTTCCGACATTGAACGAAGATGTATTCTGAAGGTGATCTAGTAATCGACCCGGCGTCGAGACAATAATGGGAAGACCTTTGCGGAGTCTTGCTTTCTCGTGAGTACGAGTGGCTCCTCCAATCAAAAGGCCAGAGACTAGCCAACGCGTCAACCTCGTTGCATTCGGGTCATCCGCTTC
Organism: Omphalotus olearius VT 653.13; assembly: GCA_000296255.1. NCBI lineage: Eukaryota > Fungi > Basidiomycota > Agaricomycetes > Agaricales > Omphalotaceae > Omphalotus > Omphalotus olearius. The sequence goes on along the minus strand of JH814819.1, from coordinate 57,360 downwards.
CTCATCCCCTCCCCGAAGTCGAAGCTTGAGCAAATTTTCGAGAACGTCTGAAATCTGTTTGGCAAGCTCGCGCGTAGGGGCTATAATTATAGCCAAAGTCCCTATAGTTCGGTCGATGTAAGACAGAGAACTGAGAGGAAGCAAATCTTGTATGACGGGCAGAAGAAAAGAAAGTGTCTTTCCGGAACCAGTTTGAGACTGGATGAAAATGTCGCGCTCCATCGTTTCGGAGGAAGTGGAGAGTGTGACGGGCAAGGCAGCTCGTTGAATCGAAGTGGGGTTGGTGATGGTCATCTTGGTCGCGAGATGAGAAGATAGCAAAGGATGAAGACCCAAGCCCAGAAAGGAGGACGCATCAGTCAACGGAGCATTGCTGGGCGGGAGTGCACTTTTCATTTTGGATTTATTAACAGGTACCTCAACTTTCGGATTATGGGAGAACAGTGAAGAGATAATCTGAGTCTGGGTCCGAGGTTGAGCAGGAGGTCGATCCTCATTTGATCTTGCAACAGGGACCTTTTCAATCCGACGTCTCTTTGCACTGGGCTCCTCTGATTCCGTAGCTTTTAAAGAGCTAATAGAACGTCCCTTTTCCGTTGGTCGTTGTGTGCGCTTTGCGATTCGTTTGGCTTTTAATCTGCGATTCCTTCAGAGTTCGGATTTGTGTAACACGAAGTCAGAAAACACACCTATCCGTCCATCGCCCTCCCTTAGAAACGACACTTGGCTTTGATGATATCGGCGCATCATTGCCTGCAAGATTGAGTACAAGTCCGTCGTCCATATTATACAATGAATAGAGTACTGGATATCATCGGTCTCCGGAAAATAGCGAGTACCTCGCTCTTTCCCACGATGCTATACTCTACACGATCTGGGAAATTCGCCACGTCTCTTTCCTAAAACTCCTTCACTACTTATCATGTTTGGCCTTCGTCAACTCTCTTTAGCCTTTCTTGCTATTTCTCTAGCTTCGTTCTTTTGTGTGCAGAATGTAGAGGCGGCAAAGGGACCCAAAATCACCCACAAAGTTTACTTTGATATCAAACATGGCGACAAGGACCTTGGCAGGAGTATGTATGCTTTATGCTTTACTGCTCAATTATCTACTTAGCAGCTAATATATCTATGACTCTGACAGTCGTCATAGGTCTGTTCGGAGGGGTGCGTTTTTCGCTCGTAATGCCCCTAGTATATTGTTCACGTGTGTCTCCCAGACCGTTCCTAAGACTGTGGAGAACTTCCGTGCCCTTGCGACTGGAAAGCGGAAAGATGGGACTGAACTGGGTTTCGGTTACAAAGGCTCGAAATTCCACCGTGTAATCAAAGATTTCATGTAAGTGGCCTTTAACAGGCAACAGTGCTTCGCAGTGATAGTTCAACTTTCCAGGATTCAAGGTGGTGATTTCAGTGAGTCCTGACTCGGCTAACGGGTGAGGACAGTTGGGTTGGCTCATCATCTGAACAGCTAGTGGCGACGGTCGTGGTGGCAAGGTGAGAGTTGCCTGTCCCTGCAAGAATTTTGATAACTCATACCCTGGCATAGTCTATCTATGGTGACAGGTTTGCCGACGAGAACTTGTGAGTACACTGCGCCCATTTGAACCGATTTCCTCAAAACCTTCTCCAGCAAACTCAAGCACACCGGCCCTGGTATCTTGTCGATGGCAAATGCCGGTAAAGACACGAACGGTTAGTGCTTTTCTGTGCTCCAAAGCTGGCCTACTAATCTAAGGCTCTTTAGGGTCGCAATTCGTATGTAATGAGATACTCCCTCTTTGAATGTACTCTCATGATATTCTAGTTCATCTGCACCGTCGTTACGAGCTGGTTGGATGGAAGACACGTCTGTATCTTCATTTCTCATCTCAAACTTTACTGATACTCTTTTAGGTCGTCTTTGGGAAGGTTCTCGAAGGCATGGACATTGTACACGCAATTGGTATCGTTATATGCACCAGATCTGCTCGATATCTGTGACTTATTGCTTTGCACACAGAAAATGTGAAGAAAGGTGCTTCTGACCGTCCAGTTGAGGATGTGGTCATTTTCGACTCGGGAGAAGTGCGCGCGATTTATCCCATGATGTTGACTGGCACTAACTCGTTTACGCACAGCTCGAGGTTGAAACCATCACGGATGCTGACGGCAACCAGGTACCTCTTCATGCTGAGCTTTGATCAGCGTTTCTTGTTACTACAACGTGTCATGAATAAACTTTGGTTCCTTGTCGTACAGGTCGAGGATGTCACTGGTCCTACCTCCGTCGCTGAGGCTGATACCATATCTGCGGCTCTTCCTTCGGGCTCTGCATCGTTTGAGGAGGCTGATGCTACCATGTCTGCGACTCTTCCTTCGGGCTCTGCGTCATCCGAGGAAGTCGTCAAGGGTGACGAAGAATCTAATTTCTTCAGAAATTTCTTCTTCCTTGTTATTGTATTCGCTCTTGCTGCTGCTGCTTTCGTCTGGTTCGGCGGTGTTCAGAAAGCTCGGAGAGTGCTTGCCAGTGGCAGAGGTCAATATCGCAGAGTCGAAGACGATGATATTGAGAAGTAAGGTCACCGTTGGACTGACGGTGGATGTATGTTGACCCCACCTTAGAGCCAGACGGATGGCCTAAGGGCTTCACGAGGAGCAAGTGGAAATCAAGCCTTCCCAGGAACGAGGGCTCGATAATTTTGAATCGTCATTTTCTCACACTTACTGTATCGCGTAGTCCCAACCGGTGACGTGTATTGGTTAACAATTATACATTCATTAATCCCTCAAAACCAATTGCTCTACTGAAAGGATGCTGCTGGTATATAACACGGTCATAACATTACACTAATAAGGATATACAGCCTGCAAACCAGAAGCCATATTGATGGTATTGAGACTCTATATGCAGAGCTGGTTGTGGTATCTGGACTGAACTCTCATGTTAGCAATAGCAAGCCAGACTAGAGAAGAAACGGGACTTGCGCAATGCCATTGTGGTCAGAATATGAAGGACATGTGTCATTGGAATTTTCCTACAATCATTAGGATGCGAAAGAAGATGAATCCTATTTAGCGCGAGCATCGGCAACTTGACATACCGAAGGACTTGACATACCGAAGGATTAGCAGGACAACAAACGCTTTCAGGTCCCAAATTAGACACGCTGCCTAACGCAGCGACATTCCTAAAACCTGCCCAATCACTACATGAAATAGTCTCATAGGTGATGTTCCAGACCCCGAAGTCCTGAAAATAGATATCTAGCAAATTACGACTAGTTTAGAAATGAGGACGTACTGTGTAGCCATAGAAAGACGCGTTAGAAGGGAAAAAATCATCAGGAATGGCCATTGAAGGATAAGCAAGATCAAAGTTCAAATCAGCCCCAGCGCTAAGTGATCAGAAATTCATTGTTGGGTGAGGCGGGTTGAAAATGAAGTGAATAGATACATACGCGTTGGGTCCGTTTTCTGTGGCGTTGCACCATCCAGTGGTCGACAACGGGCAAAGATCTGTTATTTTGACAACAATAGACTTGGTGACAGTTGGAAAAAATGGTGGTATAGACAGAAAAGTGTTCAATAGCGTCAGGTTAAAACACTTTCCGCAAGCAGGGCCTACTTTGTGTTCTCAATCGAGAACAAGTACTACAAGAATATACTTACTTACCATAGGCAGTGCTACTCCCAAATGCCATTTGGGACATGGCAGCTGTGGGGTAGTGGGTGCTGTCTGCGGTACATCCACATGAAGCAATGTAATTTTCGGGTAGTTCATAGTGTGTCATAGTTGCTATTCCATTTGCAGGATAGTCTATCCAAGCGAATGTCTGACGAAGGAGAGAAAGAAGAATAATAATACAGAGGGAATGAGTACTAGTACTCATGAGAGTCCACCTGAGTCCACTTACTTGCAGGTCAAAGCGTGTTCGCGGGACAATTGACATCACGTGACATTTATATTCGCGTCTGACTCTTAGCTTTTGTTTGCTCAGCTCTTTCACCAATAGCAATGACAAGCGTGAAAGTTGCATACCCCACATCCCATTCCTTCGATGAGCTCACTCCAGCTCAGCTGGCGCTCAAGATTGCCAGGCATTCACCCTGCAGCTCTTGTGACAACTGCACTGGTCTACATCCAAGCCGAGGGGTACAAGTAGTGCCAGACGACGCCTTGCATGAGTCTTCTTTGGGTGAACTCGGGCAGTACGGCTCAGACGATGAGGATTTCTATCTAGACATTTGTGCATGTGGACACAGTGTCAGAGAACATGGCGCAAACGAAGCTGAAATAGGAAGCGAAGAGTACAGGCGTAGAGCTTCCTATGCGATCCGTATAGACGAAAATCTGCAGGTTTGATTCAGTTTTCAAGTTGTCTTCGGAACTCTTATTTGACTTTTCTCATCAGGTAAAGTCTATCAGACTAGATTCACTGGCTTAGCCCAACTCAACTTCATCTCATAGGACGTAGGCAAACTGTTGGATTTCGCCTACAGCGATCCCGATGTTGAGAGCTTGAAAAGGCGGATGATTGTTCCCGTCTGTTCCTTGGTTGCTCCTTCTAATCCCCTTGCTTCACCTGGTAAACTTTCATGGTCGTTTCTACCTCCAAGTATCTCACAACCGCGTCTCACAGAACAGCATGTCAAAACTCCTCCTCTTTCCTCGCCTGCTTCTTCAGCTCTTAGTGACATCCCTCCTCCGAATAAGAAACGTCGTATCTCCCTCTCCTCCTTCAGCGGCGCTGAAGATGACGATGAAGATGAGGAGGAGGACAAGCCACTGGCAACACGCATGGCTCAGAAAGTAGTTGCAAAGTCACCTCAAAAAGGTCACAGAGGAGGGAAGGCACCTCATACCACAACTGCAACCCGCCAGCCACATACTAACGGTCGACCTATGGGGACCGTGGAGACAAGAGTTCAGGTCGAGGAAAAGATGGATGAATCGCAAATAACTCGGCTAGCGACGGGTGTACCTGTTGACTCTGCTGAATCTGCTGCAGTAAGTACAGGTTAAAATTCTCAGCTTTGACCTGGTTAGTGATGAGAAACGCAGCCGCCGGTCAAGACAGAAAAAGCTGCTGTCGTCGAGTTGCGAAAGGGCATAATACAAATAACCGCAGTTGAAAACGACAAACATCCCCGGTCACTCATTATTCTCACAGGATTAAAGACACTATTCCAAAAACAACTCCCTAAAATGCCCCGAGAGTACATAGCTCGTCTAGTGTATGACAGCAATTCAAAAGCACTTGCTATCATCAAACGCGGATACAAGGTCGTTGGCGGTATTTGTTTTCGTCCTTTCGCACATCGAGGTTTTGCAGAGATCGTCTTTTTTGCGACAGCATCAGTGGATCAAGTCAAGGTATGCTTTTTCGACCACACTTTTGGACCACTATGGTGTGAAAACATTTCTGATGTCTTTGCAGGGTTACGGCGGGATGCTCATGGACCACTTCAAGGCTCATATTCGAGAAGCATATCCTGGCATGAACTTCTTCCTGACGTATGCTGATAATTACGCCGTGGGGTATTTTGAGAAGCAAGGGTTCTCGAAAGAAATAACGCTCGACCGATCTGTTTGGGCTGGCTATATCAAGGATTACGAAGGGGGAACTATTATGCAATGCACCATGCTACGCAAGGTGGATTACTTGGACAAAGCGAACATTCTTGCCCAACAGCAAGAAGCTATTATGTCGAAGATTCGACAGATGTCGCGATCACACATAGTACATCCTGGCTTACCCCAGTTTCAAGAAGGTGCATCAGAAAATGTTACCGTTGACCCACAGGATGTTCCAGGGCTGAGTAGGATTGTTCATGCCGTTCAGTCCCACGAACCTTTCTGATAATTGTTCTCTGTAGGAGAGAGCGGCTGGACACCGTCCATGGCTGAACAGTAAGAAACTTGCTCGTGTTTAGCGCTGCCAATGCTGATTGTCGACTGGAGTCTCATCCGCTTAGCGCCTAAGAGTGCTGACCGACATTTCATGGAACGTCTAATGAAAGACTTGCAAGGACATAATCAAGCATGGCCTTTCTTGGTCCCAGTTAACGGAGACGACGTCCCAGACTACTATGAGGTGATCAAAAATCCGATGGGTGAGGAGTCGAGTTACATGATGTCTCGAGAGAACTGACGCAGTCGACAGATTTCAGTACGATGGAGCACAAGCTGGAGAACAATCAGTACTCCTCAGTGGACGAATTCATCAGAGACGCCCGACTCATCTTCGACAACTGCCGATTGTACAACCAGGAAGGGACTGTTTATCCCAAATGCGCCAATGGAGTGGAGAAATTCCTGAATGAGCAGCTGAAGGACCGGATCAAGCGAGAAACATGATGTAATCATAATTCGTAGGAGCATGACATCATCGACCAACGTCACATCTGACGCGTAAGAAATTACATTACTCCCGTAGACCACATACATAAACCGAAAACTTGACTGTTGTATCTTCATAAACTAATCGATACCTACATCCAATGGTGAGCAATTCTCTCCTCTGTTATTCAATCTATTCACCTCCTCCTCAAGGGTGCAATCTTTTCCTCAATCGGCGCTGGCATCAATGCCATTATATCTGCCATTGCTAGTGTCATCATGGCCATCGTCGGTGCAATAACCACAGTACGTATTTTTTTCATAGTGTCACTCTTGCATGCTCATCATCTCCCAGGTCATTGTCGCAATCTTTGATATCATCTTTGATATCTTGTGTTGTCGGTGCTTTGGCTCGCGGAGACGACATGGAACCGCATACTGATCAATTCATCATATACCCTGCTTTGACATACATGAACATACCAAGTGCTATATAAAGTTCAAATGAAAGAAATTTTGATTGTGAATAATAATTATACAAGTACATTGGATTTGATCGACTACAGGATGTTTCAAACTCAGTACTCAACGCACTCAACGCTGGCCATCTGTTTGACAAATCATGTGACCTGGCACTTGATTGTAGAGAAATATACGCACATGCTTTGGTCTCGTACTTGCCAAGTCCGACAATAACATTCTGTGGTTCTTGAGCCTTCCCAGTGAGATAGTTCTCCAGGATGCTCTTGGTACCAGCAGCATATCGAGCTTGAGCATCGAGGGTAGTACCAGAGTAATGCGGTACCATGCCATTTCCACCACCAAGAGGGTTTTTCATGTTGCGCCACACGTGGTCTTTGGGAGCAGGCTGCACATTCCATACGTCACCTACGTCATATGTCAACACTTGCCAGACATCAGGGAAAATGTACACCCACCAGAGTATCCCAAAAGCTGGCCACTCTTCAGAGCTCGAGCCACAGCATCCTTGTCGCAGATCGCACCACGTGCAGTGTTGACAAGCCAAGCGCCCTTCTTGAAATGCGAGAGAAGCTCGTCATTGACGAGGCCACGAGTACCTTCATGCAGAGGGCAGTTTACGGTGACGACGTCGCATTGAGAGACGAATTCCTTCAGCTTCAAGTCAGTGATCTGCAACCAAAGTGCAAGCAAGTCCACCTTTAGATCTTCAACGCGGCGTGCTTTGACAGCGCTCGCCGCCGCCGCAGGAAGGGGCGCATAATCGTAGTAAAGAAGCTCCTTGCAATCGAAGGGCAAGAGACGCTGCAATACACGGTACCCGATTCTACCTGCAGTTGTCATCAGCTCTGTGATCACCGGACGACATCCGGTGGTTGTTTCTACCTGCACCAATAGTACCAACTACTTTATTCTCAAGGTCGAAGGCATTACGAGCAACATCAGAAACTTGCCAGTCGCCGCGCTCTATCATCTGACTCGCCGTTCAATCTCAAGTACCCAAGTGTAAGAATGTAAATGTAAATACCTCGTGAGCAGGCACAAAGTTTCTAACCAGCAAGAGAATGCTCATGACCACATGCTCGGCAACCGAAACAACATTAGAACCAGACACCTGATATGAAGGCATCATCAGAAGACCATAGCGCTTGCATACAAAACAATATACCTCCAAAACTTGGATCTTATGGTCTACTGCCGCATTTAAATCGATATGATCCGATCCCACACCAGCGGTAATACAAATCTTCAAGTTTTTCGCCTGCGAAAAGCAAAAAGTTGAAATCTCACACACTGAGAAAATCACGACAACCTTGCCTTCTCAACGAGGTCCCGTGTGAGGTATCCAGGATGAAATGGCGTAGTGATGAGCACTTCGGCCTGCGAAACATTAATCAACGAAACAAACAAACGACCGATGATGTATGACCCACATCTACGATATGCTTCTGGAAATCGCTATCTGGACCCTCTTTGCTGCTGGATACCTAAGCGTGGCTTAGACAAATGCTGTGCTTAATATGTGTGAGATATCTCACTGAGAACGGTGATTGGTTCAAATTAGACATTCACAGCGAACGTTTCACGCACCAATTAATTCATGCCCTCGAGAGGTCAGCCATTCTTCGAGTCCGAGCTTCAAGTATTGTCAGCTTCCAGGTGCTGTGATTCATTGCAGAGTAAGAAGGACCTTATTCTCTACAGTGCCAAGGAGACGAGTCTCTTGCTCGGCCGCCTCATAACCATTGTAAAGAATCGCGAGAACCTACGCGACGCGCGACTAAGTGCGTTAATCAGAACGACGAATCTATGGCGCACCTTCATGCCGATGGATGTAAAACTTGAATTGGAATAAGCAAGGTGGATGAGTTATCTCATTGCTATCCACCAGTGTTTATATACGTGAAAACTGTTGTGAGTAAGGAACGGCTATAAAACATCAGATGATCCTCCCAGTGAGACCCTGCCAGAAGGAAAAAAACATCACGTGATAGTACTATTGAATCTTTCCCACCGGTTTTCGGCGAGCCCATTGACATTAGTTACAATACTCATCAAGTAGGGGGCGCAGAGAAGAAGACTGAACAAGAGAAACCACCCGATCCGAAGCTTCCCGTAGCGTCGTTCCCCGGGTTTCGCAAATGATTCGGAGTTATTCTCCATGCTCCCATGGTCACTTTGAAAGTGCTCATTTGCCGAATCTAACGCAGAGATCGGAACAGTAAAAACTTCTCTTTAGCAGGTTACTATAGTTAAACAACAGGCTACAATTCGTCCATCAGCTTCGGCAGAATGGATCGTGAGCATTGGGCTAGCTTACCTACGGCGGGGTGGGAGGGATCATCTCATAATCAGACTCATCGCCACTCAGGCTTGCGTGTCTGGGGCTATCGCGAGAATCTGTGGCTTTCTTGATCACCTCCCATTCCACGCGTATAAACACCCACATCCATCGACGTAGCACTTCAGCCAGCTCGATCAAGAAAATTGTTATGCTTCCCTCGGTTTTGGAATGAAGATGGCTGGACAGCTTTATAGACCATGTAAGCCGAAGAATCAGGTTGAGGAATACCAACAACGGATACACAGGTAGGGGATAGAGAAGCATGGGTCTTAAACCATATGGATGCGGTCGACGGCTCTCATCGAATTCGACGCTTTCGTCCCGAGATGTGTCACGAAGGGAAGATCCAGAATGAAGATGGGGAAGAACGAGGCGACGAGGGGGTGATGGTCGCTCCGCAACCTTGGGATTCAGTTTTAATAGTTTTAAGCCCCAGTCGTTGGTGACATCCCACCAGAAAGAGTATAATGAGTTGATGGCTGCGAACAGAAGCCTATGTGGAAGAATGTAAGGACATTGAATGGCAAATGTAAGATTTGCCCACCATAATCTGAAGAGTGGATGTTCTCCATGCCAAGCTTCTTTTGTCACTTCATCACCCTTCTCCTGGACGAGCTCTGAGACGACTAGTCGCTGTGCTGCCGAAAGGTACATGACAGGAAAGGCCGTCGCATACTTTATGGCGTTGAATAGAGGCCTTTGACTTTCATTATTTGGACCAGTCCATTCTACAACACATTGTCGAAGACGCACTAAGTACGGAATACTAGTGCCTGTCAGAACAGAATACCGGAATAACAAAGAACACACCTCATGATGGTAGGCATAACCCAACGCAGCCAACCAGGATCGGCAGGCAGATGGAGAAGACTACTGCCTGGTAGAAGCATACGGAACGATATCCAGACATCTCCTAGGACTTTGGCAAAGGATGTAAGTATATCGGCGAATACGACATCGGCAAAATAGATAGGGCCGTCCATGGAGGAGAACATGCATCTCTTTATCGAACTGGACAGCAGACTCAGAATCATAACACGTCCGAATTTGAATCACGCACCGCAGTAACTTGTCTCGTTCGTGCTTATACATCACGTTGAAGGGACATACCAACGCAAGTGCGACAACAAGTGCAGAAAGCCCCGGTATATATCCGTATCCATCAACAAGTGCAGCATCTCCAGTGGTAAGAGAGCGGTACAGTGTCCATGACGCAAAGCACCAAAGTGAATATATCATGCATATCTGGTAGACAGTGCGATACAGGGGTGCAGCATCAGCCATCCTGGAAGTGTCTCGAGGTAGTCGTTGAGAAGGTCTTGGACTGCGGTCTGCTACCTTGAGGTCCAAAGCAGCAACAGCATCGATACCGAGTGTATTAAGGCCGTGTAGATTGGTTGCCCATCCTAGAATACCAAACCCAGCCAGGACGAGGACACGAAAAGGAAGAGGAAAGGAGACAGAATAATTGGTTTCTGTATCGACATCCGGCTCGCTCATGATGACAAGAAAGGACTGTCTCGTATCCGCTATGGCGATATTAGTGGCATGAAAGGTAAAAATTGAAGGTGTACTGCAGGCGACACGCGACTAGCGAACTGAGTAGCTGCCACGTGCACATTCTCAGCTTTTACGATGGCAGACAAGGGCGGAGCGTACAGTACCAAGGCTGCTGACACCGATTTCAGGAAAAAGTGGGACAAAGAAGAATATGCAGAACGAGCAAAGAAACGAGATCTCGAGGAGAAGGAGCGTATGCAGGAGAATGAGGAGCGCGCGAAACAGGGTGCGTCTTGCAGATGTGGAGTGCAGCCTCTTACTGAAGTCTGCAACAGGCAAGCGACCGAGAAAAGGGCCCAAACGAGATGATCTCCCAAAGCCTACAGAGCTCATGAAACAGCGAGAGGGTCCTCTGGAGCTCGATAAAAACCTCAACAAGACTGTGGTCGTTCAGAACCCTCACGGCAGAGGTTCCGGTCAGCCTGGATTCTATTGTGAGACATGTAATAGAAACTATAGAGATACGACGGGTTATCTGGATCATATCAACAGTCGAGCTCGTACGTGTATTCCTGACATTGCAGTTGCGATTATTGATCACACCGCTCAGACTTACGAGCGATTGGTCAAACAACGCGTTTGGAGAGATCTACGCTCGAGCAAGTTCGTGCGCGGATAGCACTGCTAAGAGAACGGACAAAGGAAGCTTCCTCAGCTAAAGCATTCGACTTCGATCAGCGACTTGCTGAAGTCAGGGCAAAGGAAGCGGCCGTACGAGAGGAAAAGAAGGCGCGCAAGAAGGCAGAAAAGGAGAAGGCTTTGGCTGGTGAGCTAGGAAATGACACCGAAGCCAACGAAATGGCAAAGATGATGGGTTTTGGTGGGTTTGGCTCTTCAAAGAAATAATGTATCATCAGTGAGTGTCTGTATTAATTATACCGTACATCATTGTTATTTGTATACTAGTCTCATGGCCGTACCAAGGATAACATGAACTTCACTTCCGCTATCTCTTGCTCCTCACGAATGAGTTCCACCCCAGCCTTGTTCTCCTTTTCATCAACCGGGACATTTCCAACAGTCTTCCGAATGAAAGCTGCGTGCTCTCTCATCGCGTTCAATACCTCTGCACCTGTGTTTCCTTCAAAGGAGTAGTAAAGGTCCACATCGTCGGTGGCTTGCAGCCCAGCCTTCTTCCGCAATTTCTGAATTCGGTTGACCAATTCACGAGCCAACCATTCGCCCTGAAGATCTGGGTGGATTTGAATGTCTAACCTAACAACGACGTCATTATCCGTATGTGTTCCGTATTGACCAACTTCAGCTGAAGGAAGTTCAAGATATCGCTGGACGGTTAAATCTCCCTCCACCAATTGAATTCCGTCCACGGTAAGCTTGCCGCTGGAAATATAGTCCTTAACTTCGTGGCTGGGTACATCAGGTAAGGCTTTCTTGACTCGGCCAAGGTCTTTCCTTAGTTTCTTTCCCAAAACCGCCCAATCGGCGACGACGCGGTATCGAACCCCGGAAAGTTGCTCGTTGGATGTGAAGATAATATCGCGCACATTGAGCTCCGACTCGATATATCGTTGCAACGGTCTAATGTCAGCAATGTACTGCTCGTCGGGATGGAAGACAAGAAGTTCCTTCAAAGGTGTCTGACATGCAAGGCATGAGATTCACACATTCTGTAATAGCACCCGCCACATACCTTCAAAGAGAGAGTATTCTTCTCTCGAATATTGCGTGACAGTTCAATGACGGCTTGCATGCGAGCAACCTGTCTCTCAATATCGGCATCGAAGTATTCCTCTTTCACCTCTGGGAAGCTGAGGAAGTGCACAGAACGGGTGTCGCCACCGTTCGGGTCTTCCGGGATGAACTGTCGCAGAGACTGATAAATGTTCTCAGTCAAAAATGGCGTGTACGAAGACTAATGATTTATCAGTGCTTGTAGCGAGGAATGTCATAGATTGACGTACCATGGTTCGACATAAGGTAAATAGAGTTTCGAATAGGGTGTTTAGAGCAGCCATTGTATCCTCTCTGCCATCCTCGCCCTTTAAACGTTTGCGATTGAATCGGATGTACCAGTTAGTAAGTTCGTCTATGAGGTCCAGTAACCGGGGTATAATAGTGTATAGACGGTACGCCGCCATCTCCTGTCGCACTAACTTGATCAAGGACTGGCAGCGAGCGAGGACCCAACGATCCATCACGTTGTTGGGAAGGGGCGCATTTGCATTGTACCGAAAGTCGACGCCTGTTGCCTTCTTGAACAACGCGACGTGACCCAAGAAAAAGCGGAAAGAATTGAGCCATGGCAGAAGCACACGAGAAACAACTTCTCGAACGCCTTCCTCCCGGAAACGAAGATTGTCACCGCGTACGATGGGTGAATTCACGAGGTACATCCTAAAAATCAATGAGATTTATGTTCATCGACAACTTTCAGATGACCGTTACCTGGTTGCATCAGCTCCATATGTATCGATAATGATACTGGGATCTGGATAATTCCGAAGACTCTTGCTCATCTTTTTTCCGTCACTGCAAGGCAAACCAGCGGTTAGACGAGGGTCAGACCACGAAATCGATACTTACGCAGCGAGAACCAAACCAGTAACAATCAAATTCTTCCAGGCGGCTTTGCCAAATAGATGGGTCGAGAGTACAAGGAGAGTATAGAACCAGCCTCTTGTCTGATCAATACCCTCACACACGAAATCGGCAGGGAAATTCTTTTCGAAAAGTTCCTTGTTTTCGAAGGGGTAATGGAGCTGGGCGTAAGGCATACTGAAAAGCGATAAGTCTTCGCGCATAACAGAGGTCATCCTTCGAACCTTCCTGATTCGAACCAACAGTCGAATACTTCCTCGATGCGCTTCAGTGTCCCTTTGCCTTGTGAGGACGGGATAGTGATGTGGTCGATACTTTCTCTATGTAGATCGTTGATGCCTGAGACCCCGGACAGCCTCTCTAACTCTTCTACGGAACCGACAACGACGACCTGGAGAGTATCCAGTAACTTATCACTTAGACGCAGGGAAAATTACCTCTTCCATGTCATCACTGACCCATAGAGGAATCGGCGTACCCCAATACCTGTTTCGCGAGACATTCCAATCGCGAGCAGATGCAAGCCAGTTCCCAAATCGATTATCACCCACAGATTGAGGAACCCTAAAAACGAGTAGCTCTCAAAATTGTCTCCAACCACGAACAGTCTGAACAAACCATAAAGTCCCAGCGTTATTTTGTACTAGCTCATCGACGATGGGTGTGACACGAACAAACCAGACGGGGAATGCACGATACATCATGGGTGTCCCAGATCTTTAAAGCATGTTAATATTCATCTATGCAGATTTGAAAGCCCCATACCTCCAGCAGAACGGATAAGAGTGCTTCAGGTTGGATTGGACAATGAGCCTTCCTTTCGCTTTCAGCACTTTCTGAATCTTACTATCCGCAACCTAGTCGAGAGAAAAGAATTCAGTATAGGAGATTCAAATTGGCATGTTTTTGCAATGACCTTGAAATAGTCACCAGCAAAATCTGGTACTTCCTTGGTAAAATGACCTCTGTCATCAACAGGACAAGGAGGCATCTCGTCTGGACGAAGCACCCCATTAGCAATAGCAATGCGATGATCATCTTCACCAAATGCAGGGGCTTGGTGTACAATACCGGTACCATCCGAAGCAGTGACATAGGTATCGTTGACTACTCTGAAGGCTTTATCTTCAAACTGTAAAAGTAAAAGACTGAGCGAAGAGGGACGAGAGAGCGATATTCACCTGATCTGTGAAATATTCAAAAAGGGGCACGTATCTCCATCCTTTCATGTCCGAACCCTGAAATTGACCGATTTTCTTGTACTTCGCTTTCTTTGGATCTTTGTAGAGCGTTGTCAATAGATTTTCGTGTATGATGAAGTTCTGATCCCTGTCAGAATCGTGAATTTTGATGTAGGTAAAATCGGGGTGAACACAGAGTGCCAGGTTAGAGGGCAAAGTCCACGGAGTTGTGGTCCAAGCCAAAAGAGATGTTTTGGGATCATCGACGAGCGGAAATGCCACCGTGACTAATTCCAATTTTAGCTCTTGAATTAGCAGATAGTCCTTAGAGTACGCACCAGCGGGATCATTCACATCCCTATAATCTAAGCCCGCTTCAAAATTCGACAATGGTGTTGTGAGGCCGGTGGAGTAAGGCATAACGCGCAATCCCCTATAAACCATGCCTTTCTTGAAAAGCTCGCTGAAGGCCCACCATACTGACTCCATGTATGTGATATGCAGAGTCTTGTAGTCGTTGTCGAAGTCGATCCAGCGACCCATTCGTTCTACTGTCGTACGCCATTCACTCGCGTATCGCATGACAATCTTCCGACATTCAGCATTGTATTTGTCGATGCCCATGGCCATGACATCTTCCTTTCCGGTGATACCGAGGCGTTTGTCGATCTCATGCTCGACAGGAAGCCCATGAGTATCCCAACCAAATCTTCGAGTGACATGATGACCACTAACATGGGCATGTCGAGTCACGATATCCTATTAGAAGAAGTTCACATAAACCAGAGATCAGGTGGAGGGAATGCCTACCTTAATGGTTCCTGCCAACAAATGACCGTAGTGCGGCAGGCCAGTAGCAAATGGAGGGCCATCGTTGAAGGTGAATTCTGGCCTTCCCTCAGAAAGCTTCAAACTAGTTCGAAACGCGTCGATGCTCCTCCAATAAGCAATGACTTTTTCCTCTTCCTTTGGAAAATCGAAGGGACTGGAGACTGTGGCGATCTATCAGCACACAATGCAAGATATATGAAGACAGATACCGACTATCGTGTGGAGGGAACGACATCTTCAGTGATTATGCCGATGGATCAGAGTAAAGATTTTTAGATGACTCGCCTCCCGCTTGTCGATGAATTATCAAGAGGTCCGGGCCGTCCCTACTTACTGTTTTCGGTCAAGTTTCTCACTCGAGTCAATGAATGAGATGTGCATAGTACATTGACTGCTACATAGATGAAACCATAAATACAATATAAAGGATAGTGGTACAAGATTAATAAGATCCTGGGACTTTGAACTTCTCGTTATCCCATTCGATTTCTTGCTTGAGTATACCAGTGAGCAGGAGCTCAGCATTGTAAATCGGATATTCGCGCGCGAGCGGTTGCCATACAGCGTCGTCTTCAGTGCATGATATAATATGGCGGTCAGGGTTGGCACGTAAGATACGCAAACTCGGGTTCTGTGTCACGACCTAGAGAAAGACCATTTGTGTTGAAGAAAAATTTTGAAAACATTCCTGTGATTTGCTCACCTGTCCTCCACAAGCGCTGACGACGTTCTTTAGAAGCGCACGGCTCATCGAGACGCCAGATGTGACATAGAATGTCTTCTTCGCCAGCAGCCTGCCCTTGTACTTTTCAGCGCGAGACAAAGCTTCTGCAAGAGAAAAATCGTATTTCTTCTCCCCAGTTTTGTCGTTGAGTAGATATCGTTCCTCAGCTGTGGAAAGAGACTGATCTGTTTCATGTCATTGTAAAACGAGAAACGGACATACGCAGTAATTCGTGAGCTGCCGCAGATTCAGTTGCCCAAGATTCCGATAGTATGTACGGTGCGACGGCCAGAGCACAAAGAAATTTTTCGGTTCGTACTAGGCTCGGCACAACAAGATGAGTACATTCGGAAGCCTTCGTAGTAATTTTTACGCCAAGCTCAAGAAGGACCTAATGAGGAAGGTTAGAATATTACTCGAAAAAGGAACAGGCTAGCAGATTCACCTTCACTACCTCGTCGGATAATGTTACTTGGGTCGTCATCAACTTGATGAATTTACTGCCAGCTGTTTTGCGTTTCTTCTGATTCGGGGGTTCACCATCCTCATCGGTGTCTCCATTGGGGCTTTGAGTTTTTAGAGTGTCAGATTTTCTTTTTTTCTCTACGATCCCTTCTTTTGCTCTATCTTTCTTGGCCCCTGTGCTGGTCCCTTTCAAATCGCTTCCTGCTTTCCCCTTCCGGGATTGAACAGCATCCCCCGCGTCGTCGAGCCTTTGTGAGGCTGAGCCATGCCGGTTCCTTGCTGCATTGTGATCAACAACGATGCTGGCAGATCTGTGCTTTTTCGATTTTTGGGTCCGCAATTCCTGCTGGTAGTTCAGAACGTCTGGCATGATTTCATCGTGTAATCGCTGAGAAGCTCGAGCCGCTGCCATCCTCCTCGTAGAATGATTGAGAGATGTCGGTGATGAACCTCCTGGTAGAGCAGAAGAAGAACCATGAAGCTTTGGAGTAGAGACGGCAGATTGGGTGCTTTCTCGGCGACGTTCTGGAGCAGCAATATGTATACTTTCCATCTTCTTGAGCCCTTGCTTTGCAGAGGATGGACACACACTGGCTAGTGGAGAAGACTCGGCGCCACGAAGTAACAATGGCACTACAACGGAAACAAGACGTTTTGGAGTCGAATTTGGTCGAACAGGGGATGAAAGGTTTGGATCAACCAAGGCGTTGGAAGGATTCAGCACTGTAGAGGTCGAGAGTCCCTCATCAGTAGTAATTGAAGAAGAGCGCGCTCTGGCTCTTGCAGTCTTTGCCTTTCCTGAGCCCCGCCCACTCCGCTCAACTTCTTTTCTCTTCCCTTGTACCTTTGCACCCTTTACAATTTTCTGGACCTCTATTGGTTCATCACCCTCACGGCCATCCTGCATTCCACCTGATTTTAATCCTCCACCGAGAGGAGCGTTAGCGGGGGCATCAACGATGGTAACACGAGATGAAGTAACCGCGTCTTCAGAAGGCACAGAGGTCTGTCTCGTTTTGTGCGACAAGGACTTCCTTGTGTCAATCTGCCCCTGATCCATATCTCTCGCAAACTCGCCCGCGTTAAAAGGCCCAGTGTCATCGATTTCCATCATGCCATTTTCAACAAGATCAGCAACTTCTCTAGCATCTCTGGCACTGTTCTGCGTTGTCAAAGGCGCAGCCACTGCTCGCTGCTCTTGTTCCTCTTCGTCTACCTGCTCTGCTCTTACCACCTCGGCAAGGTCTACAACATCCCCACCAACTTTACGATCACCGAGATACGTTGCAAAATCGGTGCCGCTGGGAAAGGCGAGGTATTTTTCAAGACCCACAGTCAAATTCTGCCACTTGATAAAACAATCTTCCAACCAGATGTGACTGACAATCGGAATGGACCAGATAGCCGCTTTTGTCGTCTTTGTCCCCTCCAAGCTTTCCAAATTAGTGAGATTAACCTGTACAAGTTTGAAGTACAAAAACTTACTATGCAGCAATTAGAACCGTATTCCGATTTGACATGCTGGGAGTGAAAGTGGCACCCATAGTAGCAATTAGTTTCTTCAGATACTCTCGTGCTTCCCCAGTATAATTTGTAATTGTGATTTCCTAATATCCCAGTCAATGCAATCGATACAAGACAGCCTAAGTCTACATACATGGCTTGAGAAATTTGCAATTGGTTTCTTCGGAATTGGATAATGAAGGAGGTGGTCTAAAGGGCGCGAAAGCACGCCTGTTGATAAGACATGGAAAAGCCAGACCAGCGTTCCTATCGTTTTGCCAGCCTTGACAGCCTAAATGACAACGTCAAATGACCGCGCTCCCGACTTCAATCGAAATACCTTAAAATAAGCCTTTCCGCTCCTATATTTTGTCACAAAGATATCACATTCGGCCACTCTACTTTCTTCCTCTAGACCGTCGTCTTCTCCAAGCAAGTCCAGAGAAACAATTATCCCATTTGCCCTCTCGATACTGCTCTCAAGCGCTTCTCTCCGACTGTTCAGTTCCAGTGTCGTGCTGAGAAGGACTCGACGTTCAAGGAATATGTCCTTCTTAGCAGCGATGGGAATATCAGCATGGACGCCCAATACAGAGGTGGCAAATAACGTCTTCTTCTCTGACTCCAGTTTCCGGTTCCTCTTACTTGGATCGGACTTTCCTTGATCAGTGTCGGCCGGTGCCTTCAAGACTAGTGGATCGGGCCACTCGTAAGGCGAGACGTCCAAATTACCCATTCCAAGCCTGACGACATCATCGAACCAATGAGGCAGAACTATTTTCAGGTCGAATTGTGCTTTATGAGCGATAGCATAGGCGTATTGATCCGAATCAATGGACAGAGCAAAGAGATGGGTAACATCCTTTGTGAGAACAGAACGCCATTGACCACCGAGAGCGGGTATCCCAGCAGAGAGTACTTCTAGGTCCTGAGGTTGGAGCTAAGAGAGAACAATGAGCATGAAATGACGGATCTCAGGACGGGGGGTTCAGGCGAACATCTGCTGCACAGGCAACCACGCCAGAGAAGATCATGGATGGATCTGCGGAGTAGTTGGAAGGTCTGCGAGTAGCAATGAATTTTACAGAATAGCGAATTGAGACACGAAGAAGCTCGCTCACGACTGAACCTTCCCAATCATCACAGAACGTTCAACCCATTTCTCCTAACAGGTAACGCACACTTTAGACGTAAGTTTAAAAGATTTGAACGTAACACACAGTAACTACTACGACAGTTTCTGTCCCCTGTATGAGTTGCCACCCCTCGAATCGATGTGAGTTGGTGACGACGTGAGTAGCCTTGATTGCAGAATCCGTCCGTACGGCACCATTTACGTCGAGGACGTGAGAGAGGTTGGCAAAGCGTTGAGGCGGTAGACAAGAAGGTAAAAAGTACTTGACGCCCTCGAAGAGCATGATACTCAATCGAGGTCGAGGTCAGAGTCTAACGCGCGGTAGCATGTAACGCTTGTTGACCAATGACTTGTGACAGTCGCGTTAACAAAGATCACGAGACTTCGTAACATGACTCATCAACGCGTCAGACGTCTGCAGGGGAAGATATAGATTACAGTTGATGGCAGAGAATGAATGTGGTGCCAACGGTTCCAACAGTAGTAACTAAAAGATTGTGGTATCTGAATGCAGCGACAAAGACGAAATTACATGATTAATAGACTGATCATGATCGGTTTTGCAGCAAGCTTCTAGCTCGAGCACGACAAGGGATGTCTGAAAGTGAAAACGGCAAAATTCTGCGCATACTGTACATAGAATTAAGGGGCGCTCGGGAATCTAGGAGAGTGGGAACACAATCAACAGGGACGCTGATAAACGAGGCGACGCAGGATGACACTGATTGGGAACGTGGAAAACAACAAATCGAAAGCCAGGAAAATTCATGTTTGTCAGTCTGGCCGAAAAACCCTTCACTTTTCACCCATCCCGCCCCCCGCTCCCAACGTCATATTCTAAACCCAGTCTTGCAGCGCGCGATATTGTTATGAATAGGCTGATACAGCAGTCCTTCGTTAACCAGCATTTGAACAGAGCCCTACCTTCGGCGCTCACTGCGCACATCCTATACCCATCCCCGGATAGGCGATATATGCATTGCTGGCTTATGCAATGCCTACTGGCGTTGCGTCCTCAGTCCACGCCCACTCTCGCCGTCACAGGGGCGCTTAGAGCCGGATGAAGGGTCTTGACCATCCTCGGTGGCAATGCAGCGACAGCCAGCGCAGCTTGGTGTGCCAATTTAGCTTCTCTGAATTTGATCGCACCATGTACCCAACCAGCCATGTCCACCTGGTCCCCACCCTCAGCAGTAAACTTGGCCTCATCAGCCAAGATAAAGTCATGATGCAGGAGATCAGCGTAAGAAGCCCGTGCGTCAGGGGCTTTGACGAGACAGCGCGCAACCCAATCGCAAGCGGCAGGGGAATATCTGTTAGAAGGAAGCGTAGGTGCGTCGTCCTCGATTATGGTTTTAAGCTGACAAGAAGTCATGAGCAATGAAACACTGTCGCGGATGGAGTCCTTACTTGAGCAAGAATGTTACTATAGACCTCTGGAGGATACGGATATCTCCCTAGAGCGATTTCAATGATCGATAGTCCAAGTGACCATACATCCGACGAAACGGTGTAGGTTCCAAGATTGTTCTGATGCTCGCCAGAAATACGTTCTGGCTGAAAGGTGATCGTAACTTGAGTACTCTAAGGCTAAATAAGACAAGGTAAGCGACGCACTGCCATGTAAGTTTGACAACCGATATTTGTCTTTGCCAAACTCTTCTCCAGTTGTCCAGAAACGCCAAAGTCACAGAGTTTGATCTGACCCCGAACATTCATAAGCACATTAGTAGGCTTGACATCTGCAGTGTTCAAGGACAATTAGTTAGAAAGAAGGACTGGGGTTTGAAATATTGTACCTCGGTGGATGACACCCAAATCATCCTTCAGGAACTTGAGACCCTTCACCATGCTCCCCGCTATTCTAGCCAAAACATCTTCTGGAACGCCTTGCCAAGTAAGCTCCTTTTCGCCTTCGGGCCTTGAGCTCGAAACAGGAACGGTGGTCCCCAAGCTGGAATTTACAAGAGTGTCCAAGCTTCCAGCATCCATGTACTCCATACAATAATATACGCAAGTCTCAACGAAGAAGGCACCATAAAAATCAACAATGTGAGGCGAAATAGCAGTCCGGTGGAGGATATCTAATTCCATGATGATGGCATTGAGCTTTGATTCTTCTAGTTCGAGGCGTATTTCCTGAAGAAACGTCAATTCGATTAAGGGAGAGAGAAGAGAAAAAAAGAATGTCGCACCTTGAGAGCCATCTGGGCACCGGTAGGTCTGTGAACTACTTTGGTGACAGTCCCATAATTTCCACGACCAAGCTCTTCGCCTCTTTCAAGATCGTCCATATTGAGCTGGTAGGACACGCCATTGGCAAAATTGACACCGTTGGCATGAAGGACAGCCTTCCCTTTGAAGTTGAGTCGACCAGAAGGATCTCTGCAAGGAGAACATCAATTGGCAGAGCCAAGAACGGTAAGCATGAAACATACATGACGTTTGCAAACGAGGAAAAGAGGCTGCCAGGAGGTGCATGTGCAAGAGGCCCTCGCCGGCTATCTTTGGCTGCGGCAGCGAGAGAAGGACGACCTTGACCGAGACCTGCAGCAGATGCACCACCGCCGAGATTCGGATCGATGTCCTTGAGGGAAAAGCCGGGCCTTACACGACGAGCAGCCAAGCCGCCGGGAGGTCTAAGTAAAGGTTTTGCAGAAAGAGTAGGAGGAGGATAAGAAGCAGCAGTGCGAAGATTGGGAAGAGGCTGAGCAGAAGAACCAGCAGCACGATTAGATATTGAAGCCTGCTGTATGAGAGCGGTAGCGTCGTCAATGCTGTTGTTGTCGAGGTTGGCCCGGGCAGCGAGCTTTGCCTGGAGACTAGGGGGCATCGCGGGGCCATCTCGTTTCTTGCCATTGAGCAAGTTGGCGACTGTACTTCGTGAAGCTGTCCTGTGTTCCATCTAAGACAAACAGCGTCTCTAAGTATGTCAGTGGAGAAAGGAAAAGTGGGTCCGTCATGTCACGTGCATAAAACATACCCATTTATCATGCCTCTCCGTCTCACTGTCAAGTGGGGAAAAGAGAAGTAAGTCTGTTTTCCTTCTGTTTCTTGCTCGTTCTCACTTCGACAGGCACGTCGTCGACGTAGCAGATACAAGTGTTCCCCTTCTGAAGCTTAGACAGTGCATTTCAGAATGGTTGCATTTACCCATAGACGGCTTCAAGCTCATACATGCCGGTGCAGTCATGAAAGATGACAATGCTCCTTGTAAGTAGATCTTTGTAAAAATGTCTGATTCTTATTCTTTCTAGTATCGGCATATAGGTTCAGACCCAATACTACTATTCAAGTAGTCGGTTCAGCTCAATCCCATGCTCCAGTTGCTGGTGCTACAGAAAAATCAGAGCAGTCCATTATCGCTCAGATACGCGATCAACTTGTACAAGTTCGCTCTGAACTTTTGCCATCCCTGCAGTC
Source organism: Omphalotus olearius VT 653.13 (assembly GCA_000296255.1). Lineage (NCBI taxonomy): Eukaryota > Fungi > Basidiomycota > Agaricomycetes > Agaricales > Omphalotaceae > Omphalotus > Omphalotus olearius. The sequence continues at coordinate 34,836 of JH814819.1, read as the reverse complement.
CTTTCTGCAGACTCTTCCGACTGCAGCAATTCCTAATCCTTCTCCCTCTCTGCCAGTTGATACCACAACCTCGGCCCGCAGCTTATCCCCACTTGATAAAGAGCATGCTCGATTGGGAGAGTTATTGCTCCAGTCTCTACTGAAGCTGGATGCCATCACTGCAGACGGGGACTGGGAGGAAGCCAGGAAGGAACGAAAGGCTGGCGTCAAGGAGGTGCAAGGCTATCTCGATCAGCTGGACGAAGCGTGGAGGACTCGCGTCAGATAGACGCTTTCACAAGGGCGTATTCTTGCGTTGCGTCACTTCAAAATCATTCTAGACGTCCATTCTATCGATTTCTTTTCGGTCTCTGCCAGCGTTTGTTTGGATGCACAATGCAGGAGTTCAAATCGTATGATCAGCGCGTAACATACCCCCTTATTCCAGAAAGCACCGCCTGTAGCAGAATACAAATGAAACATGAAGCTTGAGGCCTTGAGGCACGAAACTGCAACCCTGAACAGTCTCCATCAGAGCGTTTTGATGTCTGCAACCGGGCATACTCGTTGCCAGTCGTTACCCTCTGACCCCGACCTTGATCATCACGATTCACTATGAAACGCGATGGCGATGCAGATCCTGCCTCTTATAAATACCACACCGATGCCACCTCGTTTCTGTGCTCTGGCTAGCCCCCCTCGACTCTGCAGTAAACTTGTTGACCAAGTCCAGTTCTCCCGTGTTCTAAATCATGCTCTCATTCGAAAGACTCGCTATCCTTTTACTCCTTTGCATCAGTCAGCTTCTGGGTGCATCGGCAAGACCGTTAGATAGTGCGTTTACTTTTTGTCTTGCACAAGTACCAGGGTCTAACAGTTCTCTCAGTTGGCGGGATTTTCACGTCCGTAATGAACCAAGTTACCGGTGAACGTAAGTCTATTGTTTTATGCTTGTTCTGCGACTCTGACAAAATGCGCTCCATTAGCCAGCTCCGTTTCAGCTGCCAGCACCTCCAGTACTTCATCTACAAGTGCATCAACCAGTGTATCCGTATCTGTGTCTGCGTCGGTTAATAGCACTACCTCGTCCAGCGCCTCTCAGTTCACTGGTCTTCCCTGTGCGTTACGCGTTTGTTTAAATTTCCTCCTTCCATTGACATCTGACAACAGCTGGAATCTCCGCGCTCGTGACCGTTATCGGAGGAACACCTCTGACTCTTGCTGCTAGTGGTACTCCCACTGTTTTAGCAGGCGTCACCTACACAATAGCTCCCTCGGCAAGCTCGTCGAGCGCTAGTGCTACTTCTACCAGCAGCAGTGCCTCTGCTAGTAGTTCGGCCACGTCATCCAGCGTGTCAGGCTCAGCAGCGAGTACAAGTTTTCCGGTGTCGGCGCCTTCCTCAACGTAAGTGTCCATATCTACATGTGTTTCTGAGAACCCATGCTCAATATCTGACATTTTAAGGCATTCTAACTCTGCTGTGATAAAACGACCCTTTGAATTAAATTCGGGAGCTTCGTTGGGGCTTGTCACTATGACATTGGGAATGTTTGTGGGAGCCTTCTGCTTAGTATAAGGATGTGTCTCATACGTAGGGCTGAAATTGAATTGATTTTTCTCTCAGCCTGTGAACATTAGCCAATCAGGCTAATATAAATTGACCGAGCGCTCAGCGATGGGCTTATCAATCTCGTGGTAGCTCAATCCACAATCATGACATCGCCTTCTATTTCGTCTACCGTAAAGCTCTCTTCCGGTATATACATTCAAGTTTGGGATCGACTATTGACATTCAACGCTGAAATTTCTCAATAGGATACCTGATGCCTACCTTGGGCTTTGGTGTCTATCAAAACTACAACGCGAAACCTTCTGTGCTTGAAGCTTTCAAAACAGGCTATCGGTTGGTGAAAATCCGGCTCTTTCGTCAACCTTCATAAATTGATCCATGTCATAGACATGTCGATTCAGCGCAGATGTACAGAAATGAGGCAGAGGTTGGGGCTGCCGTGCGTGAGAGTGGCATCGACCGATCTAACCTATTCATTAGTTGAGAACGTAATCCCTTTGCAATTGATCTTGAGCTGATAGTATTCCTCGCAGCAACGAAATGTGCCTCAAGGTCTCATGGATACGAGAGTACATTGAAAGGCGTGGATGAATCCCTCCAGAAGTTTGGCTTCGGTATGCCCTTCATAGTATCTTCCTCTTCACATCCCTTATCTACGGAACGCCAGATTACATTGATCTGTTTCTCATCCATGACCCTTTGTCTGGGTCAGAACGACGACTTGCTACCTACAAAGCCTTGCTAGAATCTAAAGCCGCCGGGAAGATCAGGAGTGTTGGTGTTTCAAACTAGTGAGAGAAAAAATACCCTGCCTCTTTTGAGCTTTCGCCTACAGACATTAACGCAGTAACGTGAACCATCTTGAAGAAATTCGCAATGCAGGTTATGAAATGCCAGCAGTTAACCAGATAGAGGTGGCCTTGCTAGCTGTCTCAGTCGTCGCTTCACTCTGACACGATATAATAGCTTCACCCATTCTGTCAGCAGCGGCCAATTGTTGAATACTGCAAAGAACACTCTATCGTCGTTCAGGCGTACTGCCCAATCATTCGAGGCAACATGAGCGAGAAAGTTTTTGTTACTATCGCAGAGAAGGTATGAGAGATCGTATTTGTCATCAACATTGACTTGCTCGAGCAAGTCGTTACTCAGTTTTGTGCTGCAGCACAAGCGTGAGCCCGCACAGATTCTGCTGCGCTGGTCTTTGCAGAAAGGGTAGGTAGCTTTTTATCTGACGTGGAGAGCGATCGTTGAATGTGTGGTATAGTAATGTGCCGCTTCCTAAGAGTGCGACTCCCACACGCATTCATTCAAACGCACAACTCTACGACTTCGACCTAGATTCAGAGGACATGGCACAGCTAGATGCCCTTGATCGTGGAAAATCTGGTGCGATTAGTTGGAATCCAGTCGATGTGGATTAGGTTTCAAGTAGGGACACTGTACTTAATATAGTTTAACGTTTCCGTCCGGCAATTAAAATCATTGCCGGCTGGCCTTATTGTTGTCCACGATATGGTGCAGAGCGATAAACGCGTCGTATGGCATCCACGACATTCAAACAGATTCATCGTTGGTGGCGGTTCTCAGATTACTCTCTATGAATGGATGTCCGAACAACCTGAAATTAGGCATGTTTCTTCTCAGCATGACTTGCAATTTATGAAAGTGAGCTGTGCATTACTCTCGCTTCAGGTTATATAACGCTAAGCTTCAAGCTCTAGTGTTTTGCGTGGTCGCCTGCTGCCGTACCCTCTGACCTTGTTGCAGTTGGGTCTAGTACTGGTCGTGTCGATCTGCTTCGTCTCGAAGCGTCAAGGTTCAGCGACACCGGCTTAGGCAATAACATTCTTTCCACTGGTCCGGTCATCTCACTACCTGTGCGAAACCAGCGATCTTGCAATACGCTCGCGTTCTGCCCTTCAGACGGCAATTATCTTGCCGTCGGATTGGACAAAGTGAGAGGGGATGGAAGTCTGGTCGTGTGGGATGTTCGTGGTGAGATGGGTGTCTTTGGCGCTGAAGTGCAGCCAGAAGAGAATCTCACTGCTGCTTACCCCCCAAAGTATGCCTCGAAAAATGCAGCCAACCCGTTCCCTCACATACCGCGCACCGACCTCCCACTTCGCACTGATCAGCGGATCGTCCAAGCCCATGCACAGACCGAGGTGGTCTCATCCCTTGCGTGGATTCCTCAAACATCTTTTCCTTATCTTCTTCTTGCAGGCATTTCACCTCGCTGGCTGCGATTATTCGACTTGCGCTCACCCCCTTCATCAGGTGCTTCATACGTCAGTAGTGTCGCAGCAAAGGTGAACGGAATCGCTGTCGACCCATTTGACTCGACGCGCTTTGCGTCATGGGGTGATGGAGCTGTTACCCTCTGGGATATGCGTAAGCTTGGTACTTCCGCCACTCACTCGAATTCAAGTTGTGCCGCGCCGACCCCGACTCCACTACTCACATTTACGGAAAAAGATGCAGCTGCTGATGGTGCCTTTGTATCCCTGCAGTCTAAATTGACATCCTCGCCCTCCATCTCCTTTTCAAGGAGTAAAAACCCTTCTCCCATCACTTCTCCCACTGGCGTATTCAATGCTGTAGCCAATGCAGCATACACGTCCATTGAGTTCTCTCACACTCGTCGTGGCACGCTTGCAACCCTCTCCAAGGATGCGACGCATGTTCGTCTATGGAACTTCATGGATGCAAGACCTTCATTAGACTCCAGCGTTTCTGAGCTCGAAGATGAACTTTATAGAAATGACGGCAGCAGGTCGAGAGAATCATCAGTTGTGGGAGGAACACCTTCGTTCAGTAGGAGACATTGGGCTAATCTACCTTGGGGAGACACAGGCTCGTCAAGCACTACCGGAACAGTAAGTATAAACAAAGATCCACGTCGTGAACATGACCCAGGAAACCACACCGTATTGCAGGGTTCGACCCTGCTCTACAATACGAGAAAAAGTGAGTCTGATCTGGGTTCACGTTCTTTTCTTTTTTCAAGAATATACGTCCTATAGCATTACCCTTTTCGGGAAGTCGACATGTAGTTGCGCTGTCTTCTTTCGCTCTTGTTCCTCCCATATATACCTCCCATCAGACGAAATCGCGCGTTGTACTTGTCACGCAAACAGGTGACATATCTCTTCAAACTATCCATGATGCACCAAAGATTGTTGGTTGGAGCCCAAGAGGAGACTTGATATACGGGCCACTTTCAGTTCCGGCGCAGACTGTCGGTAATAACACTGGCGGGCTCGGCATTGTCAGAGGTTATTCAGCTAGAGATGAGGAGGCACTCATAGGGCACAGAGGCGAGAACGCTGAAGGGGAGCAGGGTGTGTTCAGCTCATTGAAAGGGAACTCAAAAACAATGTCAGTAACTGGGTCAGGAGCTCAAGGTGTGTATGAACGAGGTCGAACGCGTAATCCCACTTCATATCGTGAAGACATCACGGCACCAATCTCCTCTGCACTTAGTCCGCCGTTATTTGGGCGCGGGGACGCTGAGGGTTTTCCTGCTTTGTCTCAAAACAGGACCTCGACTGCGATCCTAGTCAATACGGAATATGTGTCTGGAAGCCCAGAGGGTAGTGAAATACGGAGGGAGAAACGACGTACATTCAGTCCCGCTGCTGCACTAAGGGCTCCTCTCCTCCAGCCACAGTCTCGTTCTCAAACACCCGTCGCTGTCGATCTTTCCAAGCCCTTCGCCGAACGTAGCTCTAGAAATGGTGTTACGCAACACAAACTGAAGGAACATCCAACGGTAAAAGCAGGTCATTCAGCTCATGCGGTGGTTAGGGACATATCTATGGTTATGCGCAGGCGGGCTATCAGAGGTTACAGTCTCTCAGATGCACTGATGAATGCATCCATCGTACGGGAACTCGACGACGCGGCCGGAGGTGGTATTAATAGCACCGAGAACAAGGTGCTGGCAGATCTTTGGGAGTGGATACAACGTCAGTCTTATCACTTACTCCTCACAACCCAGGTGCTGAGATACGCGTAGACTCGCGTAATTTACTTTCTTCCCCAACTCCGCTCCTTAACGGCTATGACTTCTCATATGCTGGTGTCTGGGGAGTATGGGATGGGCCTTCAGCGGTGGGCGGCTCTGGATCCGTCCCAAGATACCTTCTCGAAGAGACGCACAGTTCCTTGCATCAGCGGGCGGCAACTGTAAGCGATCTTGGGGCTGGAAGCAGTACCAGCTCGATGACTGGCATTAGCGGGCACTTGAGTAGCAGTGTCAGTACCATAAGTAGCAACACGAGCATGAGCCCA
>JH814819.1:16970-28705 GCA_000296255.1 Omphalotus olearius VT 653.13 | reverse complement strand
GCCAGTACAGCGCCTTCTCTGTCTGCAACTCATTGGCTGGGGCTTCGTGTTGCGTGATGAGTTGCTTATGGCTGAAGTCAGAAGGTGGGAGCGGGAGGGACTAGGCGAAAATGGGTATTCGAGAGCTGCCGCCTGGTTAGTATTCACAGGTCGATATGGTGGAGGCTTTGGTATCGGAAACAAATCAGTTCCCAATGAAGGTGCCGTAGAATGTCTGTTACGCAGTCAAGGTAGAAAATGTTCGTTTACTATGCTTTGACCATTGCTCAAATGCTTTATTTCAGATGAATCACACCACATGATGTCGGGTGTCGTGGCCGCCCTCGCACCGTTTGCGACTGCCGTATCCACTCCTACCCCTTCAACCACTTCATACTCAAGGCTAACACTCTCATCACCTCTTCGAGAACACTATGCGCGCTTGACAAACAAGCTACAGGATCCTTATCTACGCGCTCTTCTCACGCATCTGACATGTGTTTCATCGTCTACCACAAGTAGCTCGTCCGCAAATAATAGCGAAATTTGGCTGGAAATTTTGTACGATGAGGCCGACTTGGTCCCCTTTCGGGAACGACTTGCGCTAGCTTTCTGTTTTCTTGACGATGCTGCGTTGACTACTTATCTTCGCCGATGCCGCGATGGAGATATTGACGCGCTAATTGTTACAGGGTTGGGAACTTCTGAAGGAAGGACAGTAATCGGTAAATGGGTAGATCGAGGAGGAGACGTTCAGAGTGCCGCACTGTTGGGGTGGCTGGGTGTTACAGTGGGTCTGGGTAATCAATTCTTTTCAAAGGTTTCGCCGCGTTCAAAGAAACAAGAAAAGGCTTTCTGCGTTGACCCGAAGGTCAAGCGTTGGGTTGAAGCGTATCGAGATATGCTGGACGTACTCAAGCTTTTTCACTGCAGGGTGGAGTATGACATCGAACGAAGCGATGTGCTTCAGAGCGCGCTGTTGAGACTAGGAATGCCTCTTTCCCAAACATCAAGCGAGATGGCAGACTTGGCTCCTAAGCAGATACTTATTCGGTGCAATTACTGCAATAAGACTGTAACGCCGAGACCGTCTGATATTGGGAACAGCAGTCAGGGATTAGGGCTAGGAATAGGAACGGGAAGCTTGACTCCCTCGTTGCCGAAAGGGAAGGTGGGGAACGCGTCACTCTAGGAATTTCCTTCAATGCTGAATGATGTTTGCAGCCAACAACGTGCCCTAATTGCAATCGCGCGCTACCCCGGTGTTGCATTTGTCTGATGACTCTCGGCATCATCCAGGACGCCATGCGTGACTCACAACTATTAACGCATTCAAGTTATCGCGGTGAGCCTACATTTCTCCGTTTCGATCGCCATTTTCTAACCTACCCTTGACTCACTAACACTGTTGATTGATGCTTTCTGCGCTTACATTCTACAGACACCATTGACGACGCGATTATCATCTGCCAGGCATGTCGACACGGAGGACACGCGTCTCATATTCTGGAGTGGTTTTTTGGAAGCGAAGGAGATGATGGAGAAGGCGTAGTAAGCCACGGCACTTGTGCTGTCGCAGACTGTAATTGTCAGTGTGCAAACGAGTTTTAAGCTGTTTGAATGTACCATGATTGCCCAGACTATAGCTCCAGGGGGACTCGGAGATACAGATTAGAGATACTTTCATTATACGTTCGCATTTTCCCGAGAGGATTGAGATGATAGAACGGATCGGTGAGTTGTCGTCAATCTCTGGTGAAAAAAGCGACTGCAGCCGCTCCCATCATATGTATAGTCCCTGCGGAGTAGGGTGACTGCAAAACAAGACTCCCTACATACTTAGTAGGAGCTTGGAGCGTGTGTTGAGGACGACATGCGCAATACACGAGGTAAACGCACTTTGAAATACGGAAACATACACAGACCGTTCGCAATTAATTATGATCTCATAGATGACGCACACCGGGACCCTGTTCTCTGTAGCAAGCAAGATAAAAAGCACAATATTATTGCATTGTTGCTGTATTGTAAGGTAATGAATGTAAATATATAAGATGTACATGAAACGTACGAATGTAGTGTATAGGGATGTCAAATATCAGGACAGAATAGTGGAACGGAAAACAAACTGAGCAGATTCAAGGAGAGTGTCGGAAAATTAACAAAAAGCACAAACACGGTTCGACTATATAACATCAGAACAAGGAGATAAAGGTCCATTAACTGACCGCGAGCAAAAAAAAAAATATTAAAACTACACATAAACATATAGAAAAGACTGGGTGAGTAGTGTAATGATCAGACTCAATTGCCACAAAAAGAGGGAACATGAAAATGAACATGGAAAACGTAAAGGAAGGTCGTGAGATTCGCTGTGTTTAGGTCCCCGAACTTGGTGGATAAGATTATAGAATATCGGCGGTGCACACAGACTGTATGCGGAGGCGGTCGAACAATAAGGGGCAGGAGGCAGGGTGTTACAAGAGAACGAACGGCTATTATAGGTACCCAGAGGTCGAGGAATGATCAACGTTTTCGTAAGAGGGATAACCTTGTTCTTGCGTCACAGTATGAGGGTGGCCGGTGTATTCAACCTGTCCGTGCCCGATTGTATTCGCGTCGACACCGTACTGGTCGTTTGTTCCGGTTTTCACTTGAGTGGAGCCGTAGCCTGTCTCCTCAGAAGCAACTGTGCTCGGAATATGGTTAGTCGAGTCCACAAAATCATACTCTGGTCCTCCATACTCGAGAGGGAGGTTGCTGGAGGGTTGATTTTGGCTAATATTATAGAAGGGAACCTCGGCCTCCTTGAGTTGGGGGTTAGTGTGTTGGTAACCAGCGGCAAGTCCGTCCTGTGAATAATGATCAGTATCAGGGCAAGGTCAGTAGAACGGAGGAAGAGAGCATACCTGATCCTGCTTAGTTTGCAATGCGTACACCAATTCGCTTGACAGCGAAATTGGCACATTGGCAGAAGCTACAGCGTTCACCTCACCTGCCAATGGGCTTCCACGGGGGGACACCGTGGACGAAGGTGAAGGATAAGTGCTCGTTCTATCGTTTTCCTTCAGACCAAGGTCCAGTGCCGTGGCATTCACTGGTACTGTGTCAGAATCGTATTGGCCGTTGCTTGCCGAGCTCTCGTCAGTTGGATGCTGGGGTCCTGGCATACCCTCGACATTCAAATTTGACATAAGTCCAACGAAATGCCTCGCAGTCCTAAGTAGGGTAAAGCCGATTAAAGTCAGCCCAGTGTTTCAGACAAGAATAGAAGGCAACAGAACGGTGATAACGATGACATCAAACAAGAGCACGAAAAGCAAATAGCAACGTACTCTCTTCGATGGTGATGATCGGGAACCAAGTCGGTAGCGCTGGCAGAATCGACACAGCTCCCGACTTCAGAATAGTACGCACTAGTATTCGAATCATTGGTTCCTATAGACGCGATGGATCCAAAGCGCGAAAAACCACTATATGAGGCTGATGTACCGTCGTCCTCTGTGTCGAGGTCTTCTCCGCGGAAGAGGAAACTTTGTGAATGGTCAGGCGAGTTGCGCTCGCTGTCCGCAGAGCAGGGCGAGGCAAGAGAGGTGTTCGCTATACCAAAGGAAAAGTCGGGCGAAGGAAGGGGCCCTGGTATAAGTTCTGACACGGGCCGCGAGGAGAAGGCGTATAGTCGGTTGTCCGGAAGAGATGTACGGACGAGGTGATGAGGTAAGAGTGGGGAAGGAGAAGGAGATATGGGTACGCGGACTGGCGAGAAGCGGAAAGCGCGCGAATCTACAGAAGAATGACGAGCATGGAATGTACCGTGAGGATGGTGAATGTGTGGATGTTGGTTAGGTAAATGTACAACATTAAGATCGTTGGCAGTAGCAGATATAGGTGAAGCGCGATTTAACGAAAAGGGTTCGCGCATATAGCCAGAAATACGAGAACCCGATAGAACGCCATTTTTGACTCGAGCCATGTTTGCGTAAGGATTGGCAACAAGGCGGTGTAAGCTGGCATCGACCGAGCGCCGCCTTGCAAAGGGGTCGAGATGACCAACGAGAGGAGGACCATGGGAGCAGTCTTCTGCAGAGAAGAAAGCGTCTGCTGGGAGCGAACCGCGGCGTATAATACACGCGTCGGTGAAGTCGACAGGAAGCCTGGCGTCGTCCGGAGTAACGAGGGGAGAGCTTTGCCAGGAAGGAAAGGAGGAATCAGTGTTGACGTACAACTGAGGTGGTGGCGAGCCGCCCGTTGGACTCGACTCTTGCGACGAGCTATGACCCAGCTCAGGCAGGTCTCCCGGGAACGCCAGCTGCGGCAGCAACACGGACTCTGTCCCCCGGATTTCTTCCCCAACTCTCGCGTTCGTCTCCGGCGCCTGGTTGCTCGTCGCTGCTGCCTTCCCGGCCTTGTTCTTCTCTTTGGCCCTCCTGCACGCCCAGCCACTGTGAGAAAAGAAGACGGGCCCGCGAGTTAAAACTACCACGTACCGGTTCTGGAACCACACCTGACACAGAGGAGATAAGAACGATGGGACAGCGGCTAGTTGTGAAAATTTCAACAACATACCTGCACACCTCTGGCTGTCATGTCCAGCTGCTCCGCCAACTGATTCCGTAACGCAGCGTTCGGCTTGGTATCGCGCTTGAAGACGCCCTCGAGGATTTTGAGCTGAGCACTGGTCGTCCGCTTGCGATGCTTGACTTCATTGGGGGTGTAGGGATAGAAGGCGCGAAAATCGACGGCAGAAGGGTCCATGGAAGAATATATGGTAGAATTGTCAAACTGTGAGGGACTGAAGGGGGGATTCGAAAGAGAGTGGACAGTGGGAAGGTGCAGACGAGGAAGCATTTGAAGTTGGGATTAAGTAGGACTAGGTTGAAAACATAGAAATCTATACGGTCAAGATCAAAACGGGAGTTAGTGCCCAAGACTCTTTCTGCTTACCGCCAGGTAAATACTCCCGGCCGTTGCCAGGAACAGCACGATGAGAAAAAAGATGTCAAACGAATATATCTTCCGCTAAATATGGTCTAGTATCTGAATAAACATATATCTTCACCACAAAACAGACAACTCTCTTTCTCCGAGTCCGTTGCCAGTCCGTCAGATGAGCACCTGTACGTCACTCGGGATCCTCTCTTTGCAGTACTTCAGCGAGCGCATAGAATTTCTTTTCCATAAGGTAAGTGGCACATGGGGTGGGCGTCCTAGGTATATACTAAATAGTGTATGTAACAAACCAAGATATAAGATACCGACAAAACGAGATAGCTGTTAGCAAAATGCGACGGAGGTATAGGAGAGATCAGTGTAGAGACAGAAGAAGCCAGACACAGGAAAATATGATATGTGTGCTCTATGCAATTTGCCATGGGAATTGGTACAAGTTGGTATGTGAATGTGATAACAGAGGACTGCGGAAAGAGGAGAGGAAGAATAACTGACTAGTCCGTACAAACTCCAAGAGAGACAGAGAAATGCAAAAACCGTTCGTTTATTAACTCCTAGGAGTCCAGTATATGTTGCGGGGAAGAAACGATGTGATATCATAAACAAGTGGGCAGCAATGGGGCCATCGCGAGCCATCAGCGCCACCGTCAAAGTTGCTCGTCTTTTTGCAAATTCAGACACCAAGAACGGCTGGCAGAAAGTCCTCGGAAACACTAGCCAATGGAGAAGCGGTGAACAAGGACGCGCCTGCCTGTTTCGCGGTGACATACAGCTGCTGCATCCTTGCACGTGCACGGGACACAACAGGGTGACTATACACTGCGTGAATGTCGATTCGTAAAGAGGGTTCCGTTCGCATCATTTGCTGAATCAATCGGAGCAGCTGCGGGCTTTCATCCAGATCGACTTGCGAAAAGTCCTCTCTCCGAAGCCGATGCCATGCTTCTCCCCTACAGAAAAGCGGTCAGACTCTGCAAACGTCATTATTGAGCAGACGTACTGATCAGGAACAACAATATTAGATGCTGCCTCGAGGATCGTCATGCCAAAGCTATGGGGTGTAAGAACTTGTCGTGAGAACCAGAGGTGAACCGCTTCAATCGCGCGTACATACCTGAAAATATCAGCCGCCTTTCCGTACTTTCCTTGCAACACCTCCGGCGCTAGATACAGCTTATCGCCTTCACGCTCAAAGCTGTTCGAACCCGCCGACGAGGTTGGCGTGTATGGCCGAGGCCACAGCGACGCCATACCAAAGTCACCAATTTTGAACCGACCCTCGCTCGTGACAAAAATGTTCGCAGGCTTCAGATCTAGATGGATGACTCCGGCATCATGTATAAATAGTAAACCCTGTGATTGGTACTAATCAGATCCTCTGCGCGGCTCGATGGGAGCCTATGCAAAACTTACGTTACTCAACTCTGCAATGATTTTCCACACCCTAGATTCGTCAAGTCTAGGAAAATTGCGGCCATACTCCCACAGGAAATGGGCAAAATTGCCCCCCTCACACAGCTCAGTCCACATATAGAGGTGTTCGTCTTCTTCCCAGGCATCGATGAATGCGAGCACGTTAGGGTGGGGCTGCCCACTATGCATTTGTGACAAATGCCGAAGTATATCAATCTCTTCGCGTAGCCGTAAGCTAAAAGCCCAGTGATCAGTACTTCCCTCCAGACTGCACTTTCCAAGAGATTAACAACTTACCGATGTCGAGCGCCTTCAAATCGCTTCAACTTCTTAATTGCAGAGAACTCGTCCTTGGCACCAGCCTTCTGTCGGACTTTGATAACCTTGCCAAACTCTCCGCTGCCTACTTCGGCGATCTCAATAAAGTCATGGTCAAAACGGCCGGGTTGTTCCTGTTTTGACGGCTGAGAAAGACGACGCGTTCTTCCACTGAGTCGCATGCCACTAGTGTTCTGGCCATTTGTGAGGGGAAACGGTCTTAGGTTGCGAGGCGAATAAACTGAACTGTTAGAAGCAGTTCGTGCAGGCGATAATCTAAGCTTGTTCTTGGAAGGTGAATATTGAATAGGAAGTTGTGCCGAAGGAGATGGCCGTAAACTTCCTCCTGCACATAAAATGTCAGAAAACGAACAGTGGTTCGGTAGAAAGAGACACCAGATGACATACCAAGCTTATTGCTTCTGGTAGGAGTCCCAACAACAGACATGGAATCACTGCCACTAGAAAAGGCGCCACTGCTACTTCTCCGCAAGAGCCAGCGCGCTTTCGAAATTCCATCCTTGCCCCCGTGGCCAGAGAAAGAAGGGCGTCCTAGGCCCAAGCCAGAGTATTTGTCTTTCCTATTGCTGGGCGACTCATCGGAATCAGAGTCTGAATCTGTGGAGGAGTCCAGTAGAGGCCTGCCACATCTCCTGTCTAGAGACGGAAATGCAGCCGGCATGCTCTTTCGCGGGACTTTGTTCTTCTTCTCCTCGTCTTGAAGTCCAAAGCCGACTTTATGCGCAACTGCGCTTTGCCACGGCCTTGCGCCGGACAGGTAGCTTATCTTCGCCTTCTTGACGGGAGTTCCGGGGGCCCTCTTCGTTTCCTGAGGTGCTTTCGCTGCAGCCGCTAAGGTACGCAAGATAAATGCATCGACATCCTGTAGTCCGCCCGACGAAAGATCTGAAGGGCCATCAGTAGACCCACTAATGATGACTGCTTCAGGCCAGCCTGAACTATCACGGGGAGCTACACCAGGAGTGACAAGACCATCTTCACCGTCTGAATAAAGAGAGCTGACGCTGTTTGATGCTCGCGGCATCACACTGAGAAGTTCCGTGCTCGTCGACGACTCAACAAAGTCCATCTCCTCATCATCACTGAGTACAATACCGGAGTCTCTCGCGGCATACTTTTTCGAAATTCGGTCGCTCGGCCGGCCAAACCTTCTCGGAGAAGGTGTTTCCTCCGTGACATTCAGGACAAACGATGAGCTAGGAGGTAGATCAACCATCATAGCTTCGTCATCGTCAGTGTCAAAGCCCTCAGTGTCATGGGTGGTCATATGTGCAAGAGGCGGAGAAGATTGTGGCGAAGAGGCGTCTACACGAGTCTGAATCGTACTCCATGTTTCCGTGGCCCCGGAACCAGAATAGCTATGTCTATTCAGTACTTTCGGCCGGATATCAGCAGAACAAGACGAGGATGCAGTCGCATTAGACGAAATGGACGTCGTGACCCTTCGAGTGAGATTGGACGACGCCGCCATGGAGGACGCGAGAGAAGGACCCCCAAAAAATAGTGTAGCAGAATCCACTCTGTTGAAAGGTCCTCGGTGACTGTCTAATCGCATCATCGGCAGCTTTGGCGCATGTAAACCAGAGACACGACGCCTAGGGGCAGGTGAGCCGGTTTCTGAGGAGGAAGAATCTGAGGATTTCCGATCGCGCAGGCGAGATGTCTTTGGAAACACAACAACACTTTGATTGGAAGATACAGACTTCACAGAAGATATTTCCTGACTTTGATTGAGCACAATACACAAAACAAAAGTGATAAACTCACGGGGGGTGAGGGGGTTGCACGAGAACTTTTCAACAGCTCGTCAGACAGTGGACGGGCACGGGCACGCCTTTTGACAATGTGGCCTCCGGGCGAGATAGCCTCTGCCACCTCTTCATTCATATTCCCTCGTCGTGCAAGTCGCAAAGCTGCCCCAAATTTCCCAAAAGTTTCATTCTGTGTTTCTCCTCCCAGAAATAAAGCGTCTTCCGTGACACCGTCATCCCCCAGGTCACAGCCTGAGTCATGCCCTGAGTCGAAGTCATCCACGGCTTCGTTCGAGTCCGTAATGCGCAATTTAGTCAAAGTAGCGGTCTGTCGACGCAAATGGGCTTCCGTATCTTTCTTCGTCTGGGGAGTCCGCACTGAAAATTTTGGGGCCGGCAGAGGAGCTAGGCGATCAAAAACAGCACCGTCTAGATGTCCACCTTTCCCAACAGTCGACGAGGTTATACTCAATGGTGTCAAGGAATGCTGTCGAAGAGGTGTAGACTGACGTGCAGATACTGACTTTCTCTTCAACCCCGTCCCGGCCGACTGCGGAGCTCGTCGGTGCATCGAAGGACTGTCTTCAACAGGAACATCGCCCAGGCCTTCAACAACACGATGAGTTTGCTTCACAGGGGTAAGGAGCGTCTGAGCCGATGCAATAGGGAATAGCGGGGAGGAAGGTCCAGAAGGGGATGGCAACAAAATGGCACTTTCATCGTCATCCACAGCTTTGAGGTAAGAGTTACTGGAAAACAAGGACCGTGCACGAGGGACAGGCGTGCAGGGCGATTGGAAAAAGACGTTTTCGTCGTTTGCTTGAAAGCCAGAGGATGATTGAATAGGAAATAACGGTCGCTGCCTTAAAGGAGAAGAAGCGAGAGTGGTAGCCTCATGGAACGAGGCATGCCGCGTGGTATCCTGCTGGGAGCGGCAGGATGGGGAGAGGCTGGGGTCGGATGCCCTGTTGTAGAAAGAGGGAACCTGGTTGGAAGTACGCATATTTGAATGTGTTCAAGAGAATGTATCGCAAGAGAAGCGAAAGTAGAAAATGTGAAGGGTGTCAATTAAGATCTGGTCCAACGGGTGAAATGGACCGACAGATAGTCGAAGATCGTCGAAATAGTCGTTACTTGTGAGTTTGTGGGGGATCTGTTGGATTCCAAAGTTGTGAAGAAAGAAGAAAAGAGATGGTCGATGTCAAGGTGACAGAGAGAAACAATTGCTGCATTGACAATCAAGCTCGACCCTGTGTCAACAAAATCACGTGACCGCGTTGTTTCCCGCGCATGTACTGCTCAGTGCTAGCCTAAGCCGGCACCGATGCTCGCTACCCAGGTGGCAGGCTCTTTTTGACCCTTGCAGAGTCGTGATTGGTAACGCAATGCTCCAGCCTTGCTCCATCCTGGCTCCATCGCAGGATAATAAACATTCATTATTCGATAACTCGGAGTCGTTGACCGGACCCGATGGCATGACTCGCGAAGTCCTGCGCTTGCTGTTCAATTTGAATCAGGGACAGTCCATACCCTGGCTGTAGACATCCGTCATTCATTGTGCCTATGCTTATTCTTTCTCATACGTACAAACCAGATTATCTTTTGTAACTATTATTATTGGTTTGAGAAATGTACCGTCAGCAACTGTTGGTAAAACTCACAGTGAGAAACCACGTCGACTCGAGCTCTGTGCGGCCACAACCGGCACTCGTTTGTTGGCCGGAGCCTGAGATCGGTACGGGCGTCTTGAACTACTATTTACTCGGGATCAGCTTTACTCTTTCACTCGTTCTTTGACTTCTTTCTCTGTCTTCCTATCCTCTGAAGCCATGGATATTTCGTAAATCCTTTCGCTGTCTCAGTAATTCCCGCTAAACCACTTCGTCAGTTCTATTCTTCAGGGCGGTTACCAACACCCGCTTTCCCGATCATGGCAAAGCAAGCGTCAGCTCACAAAATCTATGCTTATGTATCCTATTTTCATTACCGACGATCCGGATGCGAGCGAGCCCATTGCGTCTCTTCCTGGTCAGCGCAGATGGGGAATCAACAAACTAGAAGAGTTTTTGGCACCCTTGGTCAAGAAAGGCTTGCAGAGCGTGATTCTATTCGGTGTCCCGTTGACATGCGTAAAGGTATGTCTCTATTACTATATGTTCGTTTGACCTGACAGCTCTGCAATAAGGACATGAAAGGCACCCCAGCCGACGACCCAGCTGGTCCCGTTATCCTTGCCATCAAAAAAATCCGCACGGCATTTCCGACCCTCTATATTGCTTGTGATGTGTGCCTTTGCGAATACACGGACCATGGACACTGCGGTGTGTTGCACGACGACGGTACCATCAACACAGAGCCTTCAGTGGCGCGAATTTCTGAGGTGGCTGTCAGCTATGCTAAGGCTGGCGCTCATTGCGTTGCTCCTAGTGACATGATGGACGGCCGTATTAAAGGAATCAAGAGGGGGTTGATTAATGCCGGCCTAGGTAACAAGTGTACACTAATGAGCTATTCAGCCAAGTTTGCTAGTTGCATGTACGGTCCATTCAGGTAGGTATACAAAATTTTATTGCACAAATGGTTCTGACAAGTGCACATATATAGAGATGCAGCGGGGAGTGCACCGTCATTTGGTGACCGTAAATGCTATCAATTGCCGCCTGCGGCTAAAGGGCTAGCTCGAAGGGCCATTGTGCGTTTCAAACAATCCGTCTAGGGAACTCTCATCGAAGTAACCTATAAATATAGCAACGTGATACTGCGGAAGGCGCTGACATTATTATGGTCAAACCTGCCCTGCCGTATCTCGATGTAATTGCGGATGCTGCTGAGCTTGCACCAGATCACCCCCTTGCGTGTTACCAGGTCAGCGGTGAATTCGCCATGGTACACGCAGGTGCTGCAGCAGGTGTTTATGATCTTCGTACCATGGCCTTTGAAACTGTAGAGAGCATGATTCGTGCCGGTACGCGCTACGCCATTTTGCTCCGATGCGTGCTCACGTTAAGACATTCAGGCGCCACACTGATTCTAACGTACTTTACTCCTGAATTTTTAGACTGGCTAGAGAATTAGGTATCATTCGGTATCATTGGGATAGTGTTAGGGAAGCAAAGTGTAGTGATAGATTCGTAAAACAAAATTCTATGGTATTATCTGACGAGTGCTTGGTGCCGTGGTAATCTGTTGAGGGTGTCACCGCTGTATCATGTCGGGTCACTCCATCTCTATGCTTGACCTCCGTATAGCTGCTTTCACCTCAATAACTCTAGTCGTTGCATTAGGAACGGCCTACTCTATTGC
>JH814819.1:0-14872 GCA_000296255.1 Omphalotus olearius VT 653.13 | reverse complement strand
GACGCTCTTGACGAATTCAACAGGCCCATCTTGAAAGGCTTTCCAATTTGCATAATCAACTCCTCTCGCAGATCGAGTATAGTCTTCATCTACTAGACCCGGCGCGTCTAATAACACAAAGGTATGATTGTGGAGAATTACTCGCTGATTGAAAGGCCCAAACATCCGATAAAAGCTTTGTCGGACGTGCTTAGACGAAGGTCGCGTCGTGCCCATCCTGAAAGCCATAAGATACGCTCCCAAACGAAATTGAGACAACTCACCCGACATCGTTATTTCCAGGTAAGTAGTACACTAACGTTCCTGGCGGAAGACTGAACGTACGGTGGAATTTTGCAAAATACTGTTTATATCTGAGTCAATCGCATCATAAGCTAAGTACTATCAGCATGCAGGCAAGTCCGACACTTCAAGACTCACTCGTGTTCATTATTCGTAAATTTCCCCGTAGTGAGCATGTCGCCGAGGAAAATGACGACACCAGGTTTAAGTCGCTTCGTGACACGCCAGCTTTTCTTCAAATGGAGGTCGTACCTCAGGTGACGAAAGAACTCCGTCCAAGAAGAATTGTGCGAGAAGATTGACGGATGCTCGACCTGCGCATCTGATACCAGTAGCACGCGGGTTGGATTTGCATATGCATAGGGATTGGGCTGAGCGGGAGAGTGGATTCATCATTCAGCGTGTCAGCGTGTAGTTCAACTGAAACTCACTAGCTCAGGCCACCTGCACGCCGACAGACTCCAGAAATACACCCCAAACTCTCCCCATATGAGAACAACCGCCCAGAGGAAGCGAAGAATATTTATGATAAGAGTGCGGGAATGGGCGCGACTTGGAGATATTCGGGTTCTTCGCCGTCCCGTTGAGCCACCCATGTGAACGTGCTGCTTTTAGAGTCTCAGCAAGAGGTTCAGATGAAAGCACAAAGAGAGACCATGAAAGTCGGGAATAGACCGGCTGTTCAAAGCCTTGAACCTGTCAACCGTAGTAAGCTGAGCTGAGCCATTGTCACATCAGTCGACGCAGACGAATTCATCATGCCAAAGGAGTGGTACTTTGGCTGTATCACTTATTTCATTTGAATGTATGTAGACCAGTATCACAGTAACATATATGTTCGAGCCTACCCCGCTCTGCAAGGTAGTTCATGAAGTATCACTCCCAATCGCTATCACCCTCGTCTGATTCTGTTCCCTTCTCGGTCGCTCTCCCTTGGCAACTTGTACTCACATTTTCCGACGAGACAAGATCATAGCTCTCCTCGCTGCTCTCTCTCGGGCTCGTGTTGGCTGGCGTAGTAGCCTGTGGAGATATGGCATCTTTCTTTACTGCGGGTTCTTGTGGGGATACCGATGTAGACGTTCCCGACTTCTTAGGAAGGGTAGTAGTTGAATCTTCCTCGGTTTCGTCATCTTCCCAGCTGAAATCATCTTCGCTTTCAGCAGTATCTGGTAGTGATAGATGTAGAGAACGCCAAAATGCAAAAGTAAATTACAAACCTTTCAATAGAGCTTTGCGTTTCGCCTCCTCCGTCTGAATCTGATAGACACGGAAAAAGTATCGTTTCCAGAAGATCTCTCTTGACATTGCAGTAGGCACTGAAACTCCTTCATTTCTCAGTCTGATCTCCGTGAGGATTCACTAACCTAGTGTATCCAGATTGGACTGCAAGGCCGCTCCATCCTCTGGTTCCTGTAGAATGCTCTCGATTTTTGACACCCAGTCCGGACTCTCGATACCACCTTTCCCATCGACCTCAGAGGCAAGCCACTTGTAATATAGCTCTTGTACGCCTTGATCAGCTTCGGGATCATGCCTCAAAATGTTGGAGTCGCGCTTCAGCCGTGTAAGAAGGGCTTCAGCCCTAGTCGCGACGGCGCTTTGCGTGTTCACTAAAGCCTTCCCTTTTTCTGAGCTACTTTCTGTCTCTGTTGCGTCTGACGGCAACAGCCACATGTCTGATCCATCCCAGATCAGCCCTGAGCCACTTGTTCCGCCCTCATCAGGAGGTAATACTTTAACAGCATCCTTCAGAGCCTCGCCCGCTTCTTTCATGGCTTCACGCAACAGAACCTCGCTCTTGTGAACATATTCCTCTGCCTGTGCTCTTGTAACACCTTGTAGGCGCTGGAACTCCGTGGATAACGTTGTCCGTAACTGAGTGAAATCTGTGTTCTCGGAAATGTTTCTCAACGACTGCGGCAAATTGTCTTGTACCGTTGAGACCACATTGGGTGGAAGTGCTGACTGCAACCGAGAGAACAACGTCTGTGTCGTGGTTGAATTGGAAGGTGATTCATCGGTGGGAGTGAGAGCTTCGGTAGGTTTCAACGTCTCGCTGGAAGCCCTTGGTTGAGAACCCTCTGGCTGCGTCCCAGGTTGCTCGGGAGAATTCACAGTGTCGGTAGTCAGCTTAGTGAACTCCTTCTGGGCGTGTGTGACGACATCGGTGAAGTCTTTGCGGGCAACGTCAAGGGCGGCCTGGCTCTAGAAGATTCAAGGTTTCATGGGATGACGACGGCTCGGTATGTGAACTGCGTACCTGCTTCTTGAACCCACCCCAGAAACGACCTAATTGGCCGATGACTTGAGATACTTCTTCATTAAGGCTCTGTTCAGGCTGATCCTGAGGTGTAGCGTTCGAGGGATTCGTAATGTCATATGGATCGAGGAAGTTCATGTCCGATGCACCAAGTCGAGAAATAAAGTTACAATCAAATGACATAATTATTACCGTACTTCAAATTTTTTGAATCAGTATCATAAAGATATAAACATATACTACACTCAAATCTGACAATCCATAGTAAACTAGACGGCGACGGCAACACGAGGAGCAGCCTCATAGCTCTTCATCGGAGACGTATGTGATACTGAACCAGACTTATGTGCTCGGCACTCAGCGATGAAATCGCTAAACATCTACGCGATTGTCAGTATTTGAGAGCATTCTATGAATGTAATCTACAAACCTCGATAGTGTCTAACGGGCCACCTGCACTCTCTGGATGAAATTGCACACCCCAAACCTTCTTCCCCGATCCAGCAGTGGATTTGATACCTTCAACGGAAGAATCGTTGCAGTTAATGAAGAATGGTTCCCATCCTGCTGGGAAAGGATCCTGCAGTTTCAAGGCATATTGATGATTTTGGCTATTACAAGTTTCAGGGTCATGCCATATGGACAAGAACTGATAGTACCCACCTAGTAACATATACTCGACCCGCTCGAATAGACCCTGCTGATGCAAGAGCCAAAACGGGTTGGTTGTGTCCGCGATTCCCGAAGGTCATTCGGTACGCATCTAAACCTGCGGCCATTCCGATGATCTGATGCCCCATGCAGATGCCGAACACAGGCTTGCTCCATTCATTCAGAGTACGACGAAGTTTCAATGCGGCCTCCGTGCAGTGCCCGGGATCACCTGGTCCATTGCTAAGGAAGAGACCATCGAACTGATCTCTAATAGCATTGAAGTCATGATTCCAGGGAAGAACCGTTACCGCAGCATCTCGACGAACGAGAGAACGAAGGATATTGGCTTTTGCTCCAAAGTCAAGAACAGCAATCTTAATAGATCCCGAGGGGTTGAGTTCGTACGGTTCTTTGGTAGAAACTTGATCAACGAGGTTTTCCAGGGAGGGATCCCAATACTCGTGAAGTTCAGGCGCATTTAGAGAGGCATCAGGCCCTATCGCAAGACGACCCAGTGTCGTGCCTTGATCACGGAGCAGCGTCGTGATGGCCCTAGTATCAACGCCAGTTATTCCAGGTATACCGTGCCGGCGACACCAAGACGCCAATGACTCGACAGCAGTGTAGTGAGAGAACTTTTCTGCGACGTCACCCACGACTACTGCTGCACACTGAATATTTCGCGATTCAAGAACAACACCAACATCACGGGAGTCGAAAGGTGCAGAATTCAAAGGTACGCCGTAATTTCCGATGAGAGGCGTGGTGAAGACAAGAATCTGACCTCGGTAAGAGGGATCAGTCATCGACTCGGTGTCTATTTGAAGCATGTCAGCCGTGATATCTCACAAGGGTAATAGACACCATACATGAAGTAATTGAGGTCGAGAAAACTGTTTCACCAAAGATACTGCTTGGTGCCCCAAAGGACCGACCGAAGAACGATTGGCCAGTCTTCAGATGAAGAGCAGCTGGAGGCAAGGCGGGTAGAGAAGAGTTTGAATGCGTCGCAAAGCCCCGCACAAGACGAGAGAGTAGGATGGACTTCCGGTACATGCTTAAGACAGTGAAAAAAAGAGTCAAGTCTTTCAATGAGTCAAGAGTGAAAAGACGAGGTCGCTCAGATAACTAATGAAGAGAAATGAGAAGAGATTAGTGAATTCCTTCAAAGACATTATTGAAACGTACTCGTCGCGAGTGTTTTGAGTGAAAAGCATAAACGAAGGAGCTATGTCCTGGCTGGGCGTATGTTATAAGAAACAAGTGCGGCAAAGAAAATTTTGTATTCAAATGGCGTTCATTGCTTGCTTTTGCTTGTCAGCAGCTTTGTTGACAAATCGAGGTAGATTTGTTTTTACTTATTTACCTGAGTCATGTATTCGCGTAGTCTGTTATTATGTATTTACCTGAGTCATGTTTGGCGTAGTCGACCAATATTATCTGTTTATCTGTTTATTTGTCCATGTAAATTTGTAAATTGGGCTACGCAGTACAAGGTGTATGACTAGATGTTATCTTACTTCCAGCTCTCCTTGACTTTGGAATGTGTGACGCTCGAGCATCATCGTCAGAATCAGAATCAGAGGTATCATCGTCGTCGTACGCTTTGCCCAAAGCACCGTACATTTCCTTCGAAGTATCAACCAGATTGGAAGCATCAGTAGGTAGCGGCAATGTAGGGGTGTTGAACAGACTCCGCTGACTGGTAATATCTGTTAGCCTACGATATGAATTTCCGGAGATCTTCTTGGCCCCTTGTGACATTATTGATTCCTCTACCTCATTTTCGTCTTCTGAATCATCACCAGCGGGCGAGGCAACCCGAAGTGGCTCACTAGGACTCGGACCATTTTCGTCCTCCTGCCATTGCGAGTAAGGAAACTGTTCTTGACTCGCACTGTCAAAAAATAAAGAGCTTTTGGTATCCTTGGTAGGATTTAGCAGACCTGCAGAGTCGTTGGGCACATTGTGATCGACATCGAAAGCAGGAATAGATTGCAGTTCATCCATCATGACGGAAGACTCGACTTCCACAGTAGGCGATGAAACCTTTAAAACCGTCCATTCACCAAGAGGAACGTCAAAAATTGCATGACTACCGTTGGTCTGAGCAGCCAGAGCCGCTTGCTGGGAATGCGTGATCACCGATGACAATTTCGTCACCTTTTTCGCGGGTACAGAGCGCTGACTGCCAGCAGAAGATGGAATAGGATCGTTTGGGTGTGGGGATTGAAGTGCTGTAGCCATCTGCTTGGATCGGCTTCGTGTCATCTTGAGGTCAGTTTCTCGGATATCGACCTCGGGCATCAAAGCTACCTGGCTATTATTCCTCCTAGCAGTTTTACGAGTAGGTGGTTCCGTTGTAGCCTTCGAGGGAGTCTTTTCATTTGCGCGTCGTCGCAGGCCTGCCCGGCGGGAAACAAGCGGGGTAATTTCAGTGGGCATCGCGGCCTCAATGGGACTCGGGGCTCTCCAATCGATTCCCATGGGTTCTATAGGGTCTTGATCATTGACTAGACTAGCTGGCAGCAACTCGTCCAGCACAGGAATTGGCACATCCGTATGAATCTCTTCTACCGCACTCCCAGAATATGAATTGCTTTCTTGGTTAATGGCCACATCTTCCGGAACTTCGGACATAGCAGCATGATTTGAGTAGGAGTCATGTTCTGACAAATTAGGAAGGTTTTCGGTGGAGGCCTGCATGTGAATATTGGGCAGCGCCGACTGGGGGTTGTCGGATGCATCATCACTGGCTGTGTCATGCTCGTCCGAGTCTGACGCTGCGGCCCTCACATGTGAAGAGCGCCTGCGTTTGGGTTCGATGACTTCGTCTTCCTCAAGAATTACTTCCTGGATCAGAGATTGGAATTCCGTCGACAGCGCTTCATCAACTGTCAATCGGGTTTTTCTAGGACCTCGAAGCAGAGCATCCAGATCAAAATCAGAAAAGGGTACATTGGCTGCCTTTTGTAACGAAGGCCGGGAAGGTTGGGAGACCATAATTGAATCTTCACTAGAGGAATCGTCGCTAGAGGAGGAAGCCACAGCTGGGGTAGCACGGGAATGTTTATCCTGACTGAGTTCAGAAGAGATAGGCATTGCAGCAACAAATTTTACATTCGCGATTGAGGTATTGCTTTTGTCTTTCGACGTCACCTTTAGGATGGTACAAACATGAATTATACAAGAGTGAACAAGAGGCCGACAAAGAGGATTGGATTTCATACCCGTTGTTTCCTCGGATGTGCAGCCGTGCGAGCAGAAATTTCGTCATTCGGTGTTTCAAGAGTTGCACTTTGGCTCTCTAATGGCCGGTCTATAGATATAGGCCTGGTGGTATGGCCTGCCACAGACATGGCTTTGTCATCAGCTGAGCTGGAAGGCACGACAGATTCGATATCTCGAGATACAACTCGCATAGACAATGCCTGTAAAGTCTCAGCTGCCGCCGCTAAGTCAGCTGCTGAAGCGGGCATTTTTTGACCTGTTAAGATATTATAAGATTGTGTGAAATGCTGAGGAAGGATCACAACCTGGCGCCTTTTTCTTCTTCTTTCGCTTTGTTTTACCTGCTATACGTTAATGATGATCCCTCGAAACCGATACACGGATACATACCACCGGCGGGCTCCACTTCAAGGGACTTATCTGCAGCAAGAGATTCTTGTGGCTCAGTGAATTGTTCTGAGTCAACATCATGAGAACTCATCATGAATGGGCTAAGTAGTCCTCACCGCTGTGTAAAGGTTCTATTGTGGCTTTGTTTTTGGCTTTGTTGTCCGAAATGATTCCAGATAGAGTTTTGTTAGCGTATTCAATAGAGATCTAGAAGATGGTCGCTATTATTTACCGACTCTGACTTCTGTATCGATGAGTTTTTTTCCTTTACGGCGTTTTCCTTCTAGGAGAATGAGCAAAGGTCAAGTAGAGTGCTAGAGCGTTTACAAACCTGATGTATCTTTCGCCTTCTCTCCGTTAACGTCTGTACCGTGCGTGAGTGACTACACCATATGTAACTGACATATTTTACCTTGTACAGACTGGGGCTCTGGACAATGTGCTAATAGACTAAGGTTGACTGAGAACATCTAGAAAGACAATGTTCTGGTACGTACTGCTATTTGTGATCATCTCTG
Organism: Omphalotus olearius VT 653.13; assembly: GCA_000296255.1. Lineage (NCBI taxonomy): Eukaryota > Fungi > Basidiomycota > Agaricomycetes > Agaricales > Omphalotaceae > Omphalotus > Omphalotus olearius. The sequence goes on along the minus strand of JH814819.1, from coordinate 7,534 downwards.
CCAACTGTTCAGTAAACCTGCTCGAAGATGGAAGACTCTTCTCAGATTTCTTCTTCTTTCCACTTTTTGCGTCAGATTTTGAGTTACGGTCAGCTGGAGGTTCAACTGAGACTCCGGATGTTGCGACCAGTGGACCGGATGCAGTGTCTTCAGCGACAACAACCTCTTTCTTCTTCTTCTTCTTCTTTCCAGGCTCGTCGACAACCTGTTGATCAGCTAGAGAAATACGGGGCCCAGGAGCTGAAACAGGTTCAGAGGCATCTTTGCCTGCTTCACCTGCTGTTTTCAGCTTCTTGGATTTACGTTGTTTAGCAATCGGAACACCGTTAGGTTGAGTTGTAAGGTCTCGATTCGATGGAGCAGAGTCAGCGTGAGCGTTACTAGCCATTTCAGATGAGTGGTTCGCGCCTGTAGCATTTATGGTTTCAGGAGAAGACTGCGGGGAATCTGACGCCGCCGAAGGTGTTTGCGCACTTGACATGCCACCAGTAGTCGGAGGAGTGTAGCTTGACTGTGAGGAATTTGAAGTGGACATTCGTCGTTTCTTAGGAGGTACAACCTGTGCAGCAGGCGACACGTCGACGAAGGTAACTTTGCGCTTCCGGGTGTTGGCATCGGTGGTATCCGACATGGAAATCCCGCGACTCTGAGTTGGGGGGGGTGAAGATGCATGGTCTTGACGATCATTAAGGGGAAGCTACACGTAGTCCATGAATTTTTGTGGAGTAGTCTGTTATTATTACGCGAACTCACTGTCAATGATCGGGATGGAGACGATAATACAGTGACTCGGACATCCAGGGAGTTTGATGAATGTGCAGCAGAATAGAACGCGTCAAAATCATCGTCTAGACGTTTCAGTCAGCAGTTGCGACCTCTACCAAGCACGACGTACCGTCTTCAAGATCAATGACCTGGTTTGCACGAAGCTGTGCGAGTTGGATGACGGTATTCTCAGACAAGCCAAGTTTCTTTCGTACAACTTCCTTCGTCTCATGTAGGGAATCCTCTGCAATGGTTGGGGGAAGTGAGTGAGCACCGTATATTGAGAGTTAATTGTCAGATGCACCTTTGAAAAGCCTGTCAAAAGTCCTGTTCACAGCGTGATATGTGATCCTGGGTTCACTGGCATCGCGCAATCTCTTTCTCCCGTCTCCGTCCATTACATTCACTATCGACCACAACGGCTGTCCAGTTCGCCGCGAATAGCGTATAGAGAGGAAAGACAAGTAGACGCTGAGTCAATAAGGACAAACATATACTACCATCTCGCCGACAGCCATGGCGGGTGCACATCGTCTGTAGTCTCTTCTGTTCTTATACAGGCTGCATCTTCTGATCTCCTCCTCTGGTATAGCATCAGGGTTCAATCCCCATCTTCCAGGTTTTAAGTACAACTTCCTAGCGAAAGGGCTTGGTGCAACTATGTGGTTCTTCTTGTTCTACCGTATACGGTACGTGTCTCTTCGAGTTTCAATTCAATATCGTTCTGACATTTCACAACGGTGTGCAGAAAAGATGGCGGAAAGTTATTGGTGAGCCCCATAAAGTCCAGTGACATTGAACATTCTGATCAGACTTCGTAGGGCCATCATCCGTTCGAGGCTCATGGCGAAGGGCATGGAGAGCATCATTAATAATTATTGCTCACTTTCAATCTGCCACCTCGTATTTCTCCATGACAGACTGTCTTGCAAGACGAGTCTTTCCCCAGGTTCGAGGGAAAGTGTATGCGCCGTTATGTACAGTACTTCAAGTCGTACAAGACGATGTGCATCTTTTACTACCTGACTTTAGGCCATTCAATAGAGAAGTTCGTGAACTGAACGCATAGAATGACTATAGAATGTTGTATAACACCTCATACTTTCGCTTTCGTTACGGTTTATAGCCGTTGTATGGTGTGTGTATTATGTAATAAGCAATTCAGTCCTCTTTCTCGAACGTGCTTGTGACACACTGCTTGTAAATCTCTTCTACATATGCGCATCTGAATGTCTTCTACTGGTCTGGCCTTCACCTGTCGTCAGTGAGCTACCCATGTCGGTCTTATATACCTCTAGAAGAGGTCTCGTCATCAACGGATTACGGGTATTCTGGATCTTGACAATGTTGTGGTATGAATATGGTATCTTCTCATTCAGCGCTCGAAGTTGTCCCTGGCCTGACGATCTCTTGATCGACGTGAGTGCTAGACGTTGTACCCTTACCTTGTTTAATCATTTTTCTATTCGCATCAGCATGGCAGCCATGTTCCATCGAATCCGGGACCTCTCCATGTCTTGATCATCGCTGACCCTCAAATTCTCGACCATCGTTCTTATCCTGAACGTCCGGGCTTCTTGACATACATCTCGCGAATTGTAGCGGACCTAAATTTGCGGAAAAGCTGGCGTGCTGCTGTGCGGTCGCGTCCTGATGCCGTTTTCATCCTGGGAGACATGATGGACAATGGGAGGCTCGAGATGTCAGATGATGAGTGAGTAACTCAGTGGTGTATATACAAGGACCGGAAGTCTTATCAATCTCTTTGAAGGTACGAGCGGTATTACAGAAGATATACACATGTCTTTCAACTCGACGAACGCATCCCCAAGTATTTCATACCAGGGAACCACGACACAGGGTGTGTGCCGACGGCATTTCATTCTGCGCAAACTTACGTTGAGACTGCCTACTAGACTAGGCAGTTCAGTTCAGTTTTCACCCAATGCACGCGCTCGATATACGTCGCATTTCGGACCACTCAATAGTCATGTATCAATCGCAAATCATACCATCGCGTTGTTGGATGCCCCGAGCTTAGTTGAGGAAGACTACCAGCGCCACGGGCGTGGCAAGTCCTACCACGAATGGATACCTGCTCATAATGGAGCGATAGAATTTATCAAGACCCTCGCTGCACAAGGTGGGTGTTGCACTCTATGGTGATCGAATGGTTGTGCAGTTTTAGTTTACAGACGATTCGCAACCACTCATTCTGCTCAGCCACATACCGCTGTCTAGACCGGAAGGGTCGAGCTGCGGTCCCCTTCGAGAGCGGGGGACAATTCATCGTGGTGTAGGACTGGGATACCAAAATACCCTTGGGAAAGATTCCACTTTATTTTTGCTAAAGAGTCTCAGGCCCTCCTTAATATTTAGGTACGAGGCACCGTGCTTCTGAAGACTGACCCTGACTCCCATACAACAGTGGAGACGATCATGATTATTGTGAATATACCCATACTCTTGAAGAAGGTAGTAGGATCACTCGAACTCGCGAAATCACTGTCAAATCCTTATCCATGGCAATGGGTATTCGTCAACCAGGATACCATTTGCTCTCTCTCGTGTCTCCAAGTGGCTTGAGAATAACGCATGCCGATTCACCGTGCATGATGCCTGATCAGCTGGGCATATATCTATCGATTTATCTCCGCTTCGGATTAGTTTCCTTCTTCATCATTTTCATCTCTTGTATCATTCGCCGACAGAGTCACCGTAGCTGGGGCTGGCTTTCTCTATCCCTGTCTCATGTTAAATCTAGATCAGCAGGAGCTGACGAACCTATTCTGCCATCGAATAGGAAGAGACCGACTCGCTCGAGGATCAACATCTCTGCAGGTGATGGCTTTCAGTCTGGATACACCCTCGATGGCGACGAAGAAGAGAGACTTCCGAATCCTGTATTAGCAGGTAACGCCAAAAGATCAGCGCCTGGATTACCTTTGACCTTTGTACTGCAAGGCCGCCGCCGCCGAATAAACTGTGGACCGGGTACGCTGTGGGTCTTCGGTAGGATGATGTTATCTTCTTGCTGCAGACGAGGTGACTTTATGCGCGAGTATTGGCGCGATGTCAGAGATATAGCTATGTTTCCGTTGGGCACCTTTTTCCTAATATCGATTTACACGATGTACTTGGAATGATTTACATAGTGACAAGCCTCGGATGTATAGACTGCGTTGGGTACATGTTATGCTACTTAGGATGTGTTGAAACTTGGATGGCTGAACAAAGAATAGAGGGTTCAACGTTCAGCGCTCAGCTCCGACTCCCGAGTGAGGCACTGTCCAAGCTCAGATCAGAGCTAAATATAGCGGTTACCTACTCCCGGCACCGCTGCAAGGTGGCTATGCACGGCCCGGGCCGGCAGTTCATTAGTCGCACCAATTGTGTGAAGACTTCGTCTAAAAGTTCCTATGTTCCTATGATCAACTACTTACTGTAGTCTGTAGCAGGCGGCAAATTGCAATTCAAAGAATGGCAGAGCAGAGCAGTATTGATATCTGAACGGTCCTGAGTGAACGTTCAAGAAACAGACCTGCTGGCTGTTGCGCGCTGCCCGATCAGAGTTGATGGAAATGTTGCGGGTAACAGCCTGTAACAGCTCGCCATCACGAACCATGGCCGACAACCCCTCTCAGATTTCACTGATGAAAAAACGGGTTTCACCACATATGCACAGCACCAGACAATCAATCGAAATCTCCATGGAGTCTCAGGAGAGGTATAAAGAGGCGATCCGCTCCTCTGTGTTCTTCAGCTGTGCTCTCATCTCGCAGGTTACTGGTTAACCTGCTGCGTCTGGTCTACGCTTCCTACACAACTTCCTGCTACTACGCGCATATTTTCACCAGTATATCAAGATGTTGTGGAACGAAATTACCAGCAACCCAGCTCAAGCTTTATTTTGTCTCGTCATTCTGCGCATTGTTGTGTCGTCGAGCGCAGCACCAATAAGGTGGGCCTCGTAGCTTTTCTTCTGTTTCAGTTGTTGACTCGAAAACAGTGAGCCCTATGGCAGATGGTCTGCCAGCAGTACCGGTTCTCCCTCGAGAGGGTCAGTCCTCCTGACGACGTAGTCCATTACCTCTACTCAATTTTCTTGCTTTCAGGGCGTTCAGACGCGACGATGCCTTAGGCGCCACTTTGGGGTCGCTGGATCCGCAGATGCAAAATAGTAGTTCCAGTTCCACGTCGGTCACAGATTTGAGCGGTCTGCTTTCAGGCAACTCTGACGTCGCAGATGCCTTGGGTGGAATACAAGATGGCAACCTGAGTTCTATCATTGCACAAATAACTGGTTCTAGTTCAAGCTCTACGAGTACCAATACGGTTGCCTTACCCGTCGCCTCCGGGGTACCTCAGACTAGTAATGCCGGCAACCCAGGTACGTCAAGTTCACGTTTCTGATGATAATAACTCATACTAAGTTGCTGCAGGCTCTAACATCATAATAAACGTCAATGGCCCTCTTATCATTGAACAAGGAGATGAAGTAGATGACCCTAGCTGTGATGAAGACGAAGATCAAGACGACTGTGACTGCGATTGCGATTGCGATTGCGACGACGACGAGAGTTCCTCCTCCGGCTTTGGATCTGCTACTGGGAGTACAACGGCTTCGAGCGAGTCCGGTGCCTCTGTCACGGCTAGCTCAGCATCCGGCGCTTCTTTTGACGGCTCCACTAACTCAGACTCTGATGAGAGTGCCGGTGCCGCTACCGTTACAGGAAGTTCATCTTCTGCCTCCGATTCATCTTCCACTGTTGGCGACTCTTCATCCAGTGACAGCTCTGGGTACGCTCCTGGTTCAGGCGGTGTCACGACTAACGATTCGAGCACGGGTAGCTCCTCTTCCACCGCTGGCGGTTCTCCATCTAGTGGTGACTACGGAGATGACAGTGGTTCAGTCGCTGTACCCATGGGCGATTCCGGGGCTTTTGGCAACAGTAGTTCCTCTTCCACTGCTGATGGCTCTTCATCCAGCGAAAGCTCAGGTTATGGCACTGGTTCAGGCGTTGCTACTGGTTTTTCGGGTGCCTCTGCTTCTGCCACCGCTGGTGGCTCCAACTGGTCCAGTAGCTCTGGTAGTTCGTCAGGGTTGGATAATTCTTCAACTCCCGCCGCTGACTCGGGCTCTAACTCGAACTCAGATGTCACATCGGGCAGTTCATCTGGTACATCATGGAACTCAGCTGTGGTTTCTAGTTCTGCAGGAATGAGCAGCTCTTCCAGCGATTCTGCTTTGGACAGTTCATCTGGCTCCGATCTGAACGACGCACCGGCGGCATCATCGTGGTCTACGGCCTGGTCAACAACTTGGGGCGGAAGTGCCACCGCAACCCCGGTTGCTGATGGTCAATCCGAGGTGGACTCTTCCAGCGGCTACGCAGGAGGGTCGGATACAGGTTCGGCTTGGTCTACCGCATGGTCGACATCTTGGGGTGGGACCGCTGCTCCTCCGGCCCCGACCAGTCAATCTGGCCCCGGTGCCAACTCCGTTTCAACTAGCGGACAGAATTCAGGCTGGGGGTCCAGTTCCAGCTCAGGTGCAAGCTGGGATTCTTCGAATGGCGGATCTGAATCGTCCACAGTAGCCGACTCAAGCGCCAGCTCGAATTCAGGCTCGTCCTCTAGTTCAGGCTCGGTCTCTGGTACGTGGTCAGGCTCAAGTGCGAGTTCTCACTCAGGCTCTAACTCATTGTCAGGCTCAAGTGCGGGTTCTAACTCAGATTCCAACTCATTGTCAGGCTCAAGTGCGGGTGCTAGCTCAGACTCTAACTCGTCGTCATCTTCCGGTACTTCAAGTGGTGGCTCTGGCGACTGTCTCGCAACATGGACTGCGTGCAATGCCGCATACAACGGTGACCCTAGCACATACACCTGCCAGACCAATTATCAGACTTGCATTATGTCCGACAGTCCTAGCAGTTCTGCGTCGTCAGGCTCGTCTTCAGCTTCTGCGTCAAATAGTGGCTTAGGATCAGGGTCCGGAGATTGCGATGCTCAATGGACAGCGTGCAACTCTGCATACAATGGCAATCCTAGCACGTACACATGTCAGACAGATTATCAGAAATGCAGAGCAGGTTCTGCCATCAGCTCAGGGCCAAGCGCAAGCTCCATCGCCACTTCTCAAGCTAACGCGGGCTCCAGTATCAGTGACGGTGACTGCGACGCCGTTTGGACTGCATGTAATGCCGCGTACAACGGCGATCCCTCCACGTACGCTTGCCAGACTGACTATCAGATGTGCCGAGCAATTAGTCGTTCGACTAGCTCTTCTTCAGCCGTAATCAAAAGAATAAGGGCACGATCCAGTGCCTCCTCTGGCTCTACCTCTGGTTCAGGAGACTGTGATGCCGCTTGGACTGCGTGTAACGCTGCCTATAATGGTGATCCTAGCACCTATCCCTGCCAGACCGTCTACGAGGAATGCATACTGGGCAGCGGTTCTACTGGCTTCTCAACGCAGCCCCCTTCTGCCTCTGGAGCCGGTTCGGGTTCTGCACAGAGTTCAGCGTCTTCATCTCCCGCAGGATCAAATTCCAGTGCATCCTCGGGTACGGTCGTCACAAGCTCTAGCGGCGATTCGAGCTCGAACATGTACCCTACCTCTGACGCCAATGCAAACTCAGGCACGGGCCCTACTTCTGACGCCAATGCAAATTCGAGCACTGACACCAATGCTAACTCGGGCATGGACGCTAATGCTAACTCGGGCGCGGACCCTACCTCTGGCGGCTATCCAAACTCGAGCACTGGT
>JH814818.1:479530-520338 GCA_000296255.1 Omphalotus olearius VT 653.13 | reverse complement strand
CGTAGACTCGTATAGTCGGTCCTTCTAATCAATATATACTTTATCTCCCATAAATTAATGAGCCAATCTGGCTTGTCCACTCCTTTCCCACCTCGGACACCTCTCTCACCTATCAAGTCTGTCCAAAATCAACCTGTTCAATGCATACGCTTTGCACCAGTATTAACCAATGTCGACACCCCGTTCATCACTCAGAATCGCGAAAATGAATCTCTCTATAGTCTCCCCGTATCTGGATACTCGAGTCCTCCCAAGAAACGCAGAAAAGGTGGCCTTGCTGCTACTAATGCTCGGCATGAAGGACTTTCTGGGTTGGATAACGAGAATTTGAGTGGTCCATCAGTGCGTGTTCACTCATCTTATTCTTGATCTTCACAGAAGCTAATTTGTCTTCTATATTCAATAGATATTATCATTCTCTCATCAGTTTTCTCCTGGCACATCAGATGTGACACCCATTCCAACCTTCCCAGCCAATGCTCATACTTTCCGAGGCCGAGGTAGCAAGCGAAAGTCATCCACAGTTGATGAATCCCTCTCATTTAGCCTCTCCACCCCCCCACCGACTTCAGCGAAGAGCAATCAGCATGCAGAGAGTTTGCTGTCTCTCGAACAAAGGCTGTCTCTTGTTCTCGAGTACGCAGGCTCTCTAGGCCTGACTTTTCCTGTTCTTTTGTATGAGTTCTTTCGTACCCCCACCACATCTGAGAAGGATCGCTGGACCGCCAACGACCGTCGTTGCTTTTCCTCACGTGCTGCAGTTGTCTCCAAATTTCTTCGTGGTCAATCCTCACATACAGTCTCTGACATTCTGGAATTGTGGACACGACACAAATATGGAGCGGGCAGTCGTGATTCAGATGAGATGTACTCATTTACTTCTGACCGGCCTTATACTTCGATTCGACCCGTTAGACCTGCCTTAACCTCATTTGCTATTCAGACTGTCATGCGAAAGCTGGTGTTGCAGATGCGAGAAGCGGTCAAACCAAGCTCTGGCCTGCATGTACATATTCCAACCTCAAAAAAACCCATCGCTAGCTCTAGTTTCCAGCTGGACTGGCACAATTTTGGGGTCCAAACCTTTCAGCACATTACCGACATTCACCAACGTGTTCAGCCTTTATTGTGGGGTATACTTGAGGCTGTTTCTACCCCGGATCTGTATCGCCTACATCCCGAGAACAACGAAAGGAAGCACCGCCCAATAGAAGTTGTAAGTGCTGTATCATACCTTGTGACTCAATACTCACTTTGTAAGTTTCAGGTTGTTTCCACTGTTATCTCAAAACTCGCATTTTCACGTTCGCCTTATGCTCGCATCGGGCCTCTACAGGAAGCTCTTTTCAATGTCGCCACTAATGCATCATATGAAAAATTTCGTTATGATTCACATGTCGGAAATGCTCCCTCATTACCAACGACTTTGCAGGCCATGTTGGGCCTATCTGAAAGCGCGGCGGCACACTGTTTGGACCTTGGACAGGATCCGGGAGTGTGGTTTTGGATTGTCCTTGACAATGTGCAGAACTACATACGTCGTCGTGTGCAACGGCTTGGCCGTGATAACTGGATGAACCTTGGAATGGCAGGGACTTTGTGGGCTCGGAAGACTGGTGCTCGACCACAAGCTTTTGATTACGAAGACAAGCAGAAGCGGCGCTCGCAGTGTAAGCGTGACCAGATTAAGACAGGTCAGCTTCTTCGACTCCTTGATGAAGAGCATGAGCGCCGTGTCTTCGCCTTTCAGTGGTTGTGGGTGCTTGGGAACTACATTCCTCGTCTGAAGCACCTGAAGTCCTGGGCTCATGAGCTGCTGCGTACTGAGGGTCGTCGCCAGAAGGTCCCAGATGAAGCATCCATATGTTTTCCTCTTCCGACTACTAGTGGTAGTGAAACTCAGCTGGAAGAATTTTTGGCCTCGCTACTGGATTTCTTCAAGAGTTGTGGCCAGACTGCTGAACGCTTTCATAAGCGGATGCTCCCTGTTTGCGGTGATGGCTTCACGTTTGAGCTCTTGCTGAAACTCATGGAGCATCGTCAGCTTCATACTTCACCGTTTCATAGCCTCCGAATCATGTCTCCTGTTCTCGCTTGGTGGCACACTCAGTGGACTAACGATGCACGTATCGTCGACAACCATCTTGTGAACTACGCTAGCCTAGATCCTTCAACTCTTGGACATTCTGCTTCAAAGATTAGCCGCAAACTTTCAAAGGAGCAGGGAAAGTACAATTATCATCAGGCTACTGACCTGTTGTATCTTGTCGCTGACGCTCGAATGCTTGACTGCTGGAGGTCAGTATGAAATTAGTGATTTCAATCCATAAGTGCCTGACATCTTTACAGGCTACTACTTATACGAGTTGCAAAGGAAAATAGGGTTAATATACAACAGGTTCAAGATATCTTTGATGTTGTAGAAGCTTTGGACAAAGCCTCACAAATACCAACCGCTGAACAACTCAAGAAGTATGCCTATGAATTGCACGACAAGTACACAACAGAGGAGGCGATTTATCGTGCTGCTCACAGAAAGGAGGATTCTCGTGTACCACACTATCAATTGGAGGGAGACTCTTCTACACAGAGCCAAATCTTACGAGAGCTAGACCGTGCTGCTGCTACACCAGCTGCTATTGGCGATAGTGTTCTGGCGCGGTCAAAAGATTTCATGCGAGAAGTTCTTCGTTCACGTGAGCTTGTCTGGAGTATTGCTGAAGGGGATGTAGGCAGGGCTTGGGAGCAGCTGAAAGCTGTGATGTTCTCCATGGCAGGCTCCTCACATAAGAAATATGCTCACTATCTCCTCGTCTCAATAATTGATCTACACTTTGAGTCCTCATCTGAACTTCGTGAAGCCATTCTCTCAACAGCTGTTGCCTCCCTCAATGGTTTACCTGGCTGTCATCGGCCTGTTGATATTATCCAGGAATGGCTTCAACGCATCCTAGAGGCTATCGTACAGCACAAGGGGGCGGAGTTTGGCTCTTCTTTTATTCGAAATCATGTTGCACGGAATTTGCGAGCATTGGGGCGTCTAAAGGAGGAGTCCATAGATGGTATTGGACTTGGGAAACATTCACAGCGTCACTCAAAGCCGTCCAACAATGCTGAGATACGCATTCTCTTACAAGAATACCGCGATACCAATTTGCACTCATTCAACGAAGGCCGGAGATCCACCGATTCCCCTGACAAGGTTGTCCAGAGTCAGTTCATGGCTGGTGTAGAAAGTTTTGATACATTCCTTCGCAAACACACAACCCGTATGATGCATATGCAAGATGTTCAGCTTCGCGATCCTTCTGTGTTGCCGTCTACTGGCATAACTGAGGAGTCTAATGCCGATCCGACGAAAATGTCTTTAGACATGGATGACTTTATGGATAACCATCGCATTGACATGCCTATCTATTTCCGTGATGTTCATGATGGTGATATCACTACTCATGAAATGGATGTAGAGGCGAGTACTCAGGAGTTGATATCAGGGTTAGTCAGTGGCAGTTTCAAAGATGACGAGGACACTGCATTTCCTGACAACAAGGATAGTGGGGAGTTGGAGATTGACAAAGGTATTCAAACTGAGGATGACAAGATGTAATTACAAACAATGTAGAGTACAATACTAACTTTCTGTTGGCCGAGATTGCAGAAATGCTCGAACGTCTTCTACTCATCTTCCTTCAACATGAAATTGCTCCACTGCTCTCTTCACCTCCTGAATAAGATCATCTTTCCTCAATGAAGATGGTCGCTGAAGCTCGGGATTCCACAAACGATGCCACTGCAACTCCAATTTCAGCTTCTCCACCGTCAAGCCCTTCTGGTCTCTATGAATATCACCACTCTGTAGACAGGGATCATGCAACAGCAAAGCCTCGAAGTTTTTCTCCGTCAATGCTACTAATTGCTTCAACTTCTGAGCTTCGGCAGCTGCCTTCTGCTCCTGAAGTTCATGCTCCTTCCTCTCTGCATTGTGCTTCTCCACTGCGGGTGTAATTTTCGTGTCGATTGTCAACCAAATTCTCTCCAGCCAATCTGAGTGCAGGCCATAATCCTTCAGAACATCCAAAAGCTTCTCGCGAGTACTCCGAGCGTCTTGATAGTGTTGGAGAATGACAGGAATGACTGGTTTAACAAACATTCCTGGTATGTACAATCCTCCAATATTTCCGATCTTCTGCTGAAACAATTCATCATCCAACTCCTCTAGGTGCTTTGAGATGATTTGCCGAGTGCCCTCATCCTCATTCCCACTATCTGCTCTGTCCTTCAAGTTGTCAGCTGATGACATTATGCTTGAGAGTTGGAGCTGCCTCTCGAAGATATCACGTTCAGATTCTCCTGGCCGACAGCCACTACAAAGACAGGGAGGATCGGATAATGGCTTGGAACACCCAAGACAGGAACACGGAGGCTGGCCGTAAGGAGGATTACCGTATTCTTGGTTCTGAACCACTGTCCGACACAGTCCCACGAGACGCCGGGCATAACTTCTATCCATCTTTTTCCCATCATCACCATTGAGTGTATCCACGGCCTTCTTTTGCTTCTTTGAAGTCTGTGTCATGGTCACTTGATGACTGTCAGAAAAATTTCTTTCTGCCTCCACGAGCTTCTGTGCAGCCTCCATGGCTTTTTTGGACACATACACATATGACTCACCCCCTGCTCGCATGCGACCTTCCATCTGTAGCTCCTTGTCAAAATCATTTGGTTCCAGATTCAGGACACGTTTCACACCAGCAAAATCCACACCAACCATCAAGATTGTTGTAGAAACAATTATGAGAGACTCGCTGTCAGTCTTCAAAGACTTGATCATCTCCATGGTCTCTGCATCATATGTTGCCTTGTCATTTAGAGAATCCCATTTCCGCACCCGGGAAGCTAACAAGGTGTTACATCTGCGCAAATACAGAGCAACACGCAGGCCTGTGCTTCGGTTAGGAGTGAATATAATTGTGATACCGGATAGGCCAATGATCCATCGCAATTCAGGAAAGTTCAAAGTGGTGGATAGAGAAGACTGGAGAAGGGATGTGGTAACACGAATCTCTGGCCGGAGATTTGAACGGTGAATGTCGATGTAATTTCCAGCCTGAAGACCAAAGGTCTGTAACACGTAGTTCATAGATGCTCCTACTCGTAATGTGGCGGTGAGACACAAGAGGCGGACACGTCGATGAAAGCGTGACCGTGTACTCCCGATAAGTCGGTAGGCTTCTCGAAAGTTCGGGCCCCAGACAAAAACCATATGCACCTCATCCACTACAAGAACTGTACACCGGCTTTGAAAATGGGACTCTGGATCATCAAGACCAAGGTTGATGCGGACTTGGTCAGACTTGAGAAGCTCAGGTGAGAGCAAGATCACCGAACTTTGTTGCACCTTCGACCACAGCACTGGGACACTTTGAGGATGAGTATCATGCTGGGCAGTATTGAGTATCTCCGAGTTCAAAGCAGTGGCATTGATGTTGTATTTCTTGAGCTTTGCCTCCTGTTCTAATATAGTCAGTCTTATAGCTCCTATAGAGAAAGTTTGAAAACTCACTATATCAAGCTCAAGAGCATTTGTCGGGCAAATCACCAAAAAGACAGGATCTTGGTCATACCAGCATTTGAAAGTTGGTGATAATGCAGGATTGAGCCCAATGTCACGGAGCACAAAGACTAAGAGCGCTATTATTCCAGTTTTACCAGAACCACAAGCAGTTCTAACGAACACATCCTTTTTGTCTAAGATATTGGCTACAGCCTCAATACTGACATCATGGGGGTCGTAAGGGAGATATTTTTGGCCTATCTTGCGACATAAACCAAGTCCTTCAATTGAGGTGAATGAGAAGTTTGTGTCAGGAGGTGGAGAGACTTCCATTTATACATGCGTCAAGACGCGTTCAGGCAGTAATTAAAATTTTTTGTCTTAGTCAATATGTACCCGTGAATTGCACGTGATCTCTAAACGAGCAACGGTTTGACCCCATCAACTTTTATCAGACTAATGTCTGCCTATGAAACTGCCATCGTAATAAACCCATCCTGCCTGCCCACCGGGGAAACTCTCATATTCGAAAATTCCTCCTTCTTCACGCAGAACAGGGGCGATCTTCCCTCTCCTGCTCAAGTCCTAGCACAACCTGCAGTTAGAGATGGAAAGAGGGTAGCCTTGTTCCACTCGATCGGAGTGGCAGTCAAGTACGGTGAATACGTTAGCGTTGCAGAAGGTCAATGTCTCTGGGCTATACGTCGTTATTTGCCAGAGGTTCCTGTTCCTGAAGTTTTTGGCTGGCGACGTGAGGGTCGAGAGTTTTTCATTTATATGAGTATCGTTCCAGGTGTCACGCTGGAGGATCGTTGGCCATCTCTAACGGAAAATGAAAGGATCTCAGTCTGTGATCAGCTACATGCAATCATGCGCTCTCTAAGACGCTTCCGTCAAGACCCTAGTGATCTCTTTGTTGGTATGTCAACATTTTCATCCTCATACTTCTATCTTACGATCTACAGGTCATATCGGTCGACAGCCACTGCAAGATATTCTTTTTTACGGAGGAGTCGCAAATCCCACCGGCCCATTTGACTCTGCTGATGATTTCTGGGAGTTTTATGCTCGCGAGAAACAAGGACTATACCCACCAGACTTTTGGAACGAACATCTACCCAAGCAAAGACCTTTGACGTTCACTCAGAACGATTTTCACCGCAGCAACATCATGGTCACAACAGCAGACGAGGGGCGTCCGCTACAAGTCACTGCTATCATCGATTTCTTCCAAGCTGGATGGTATCCGTTTTACTGGGAGTTTTGTAAAGCGAAATGGATGTTGTGGAAGGGCAAGAGCGCTGAGAATGAGGGTGGCTGGGATGATTTTACGCATTATCTTGGGCGCATCCTTGACTGCTGTACAGATGAGGAGTACAACGCGTGGAATTACTTCCACTGTCTGCATTTTTGACTCCTACTTCGTGGCCCTATAGTGTGTTCTCCCGTCAGCACTGGTCATGAAACAATGGCGCCGAAATCACGGGCGCCTACTTCTACCTATATAGTGTCGGAGTTATATGGAAACCCACAAGCTCACGCACTTCCACCATGTCCCGCGAAATCTCAATCCTCGTCTACCACCGAGAACTTTTCAATGCCCACTGGTACATCCACGTTCCTCACCCCACCAAACAAAAAATCGGCACCCTGATCCATGTCACTGGAAGTGTGGCGCAGGGATTCACACTTCAATTCAAAAGGCATTGGGATCTAGCCGCTACGTCCTCCACGCACACTTTATTCCCCGTAGGCCGCGTCGAGGAATCTTATTTCGGAGAAGATGCAGAGGAGCTCGTCATTGATTCAGAGCCAAGGAATGAATTTGAGAAGATCGCTGCTTCTGTGCCGGCTCCGGGCCCGTCCCTTCGGTCGTCTACTTCAACGGTTAGCATTTAAATTTTACATGCCTCGATTCGATGTGCCTAACACGCTATCCGAATGTTTCAATTAGCGCCTCGTCAAGATTGAACAGAAGGATTGTCAATGGTGGGTAAAGAAGGTCATTGATACGATGATTACTGCCGGTACCTTGCCATCGAGTGCGGTTGAAGCTGTCGTGAGCGTACCGCAGCACTGAACGGAGGGAGGGGGTCCAAGATGGCATTTTCCACACAAAGCACGCTGGTCAGATCCAGGGAAATAGTTTAGGTGTATACCCTGTGGTTGACTTTAACGATTCGCTCGAGGTCTTTGTGTGTTGTGTGGTTGGTGGACGGTGAAGAGCTGTTGGTTCTCAGACATTAGGGCTGGACTAGATAAGCATCTCCGGGGTTGCATACAAGAACGAGCTTGACGTCGCGGCATATTCTAAGTTTCTGAGCAGTGACTGCATCAGGAGTATTGATACGGTGAATACAGTGCATCTACCCAACTTATGTGTTCAAGAGAATCTCCATCTAGGTATGAACAAATAGGTATGGAAACGCGGTATACATAAACCAAACGCACCTATTCCCACAATTCAAACAACTACGCATGGTACAAAACCAAATCTTAGCTAAAAAGCCCACACAACAAATGAAGATCAGCTGCGTACGTGACAAAGGTCTACACGGTGGAGGCAGAATCAATTGAGCGAGGTCGGACTTCGGACTTATGTGCTTACACTCATAGGTTCATTAGCACTTCGCGTCTGAGCCTGACGATATCGGGTTTTCCATTGCTTGCATTGAGAGCATTGGAATGAGTCCGTCTCTTCTTGATGCTCTTCGGCGCCAAGGGATGCGAGGAGGTTGGCTTGGTTGAGCTTATCATCTGCTGCTTTGTGTTCTTCTGATGCCTTGTCCTGGATGTCATTGGGATTGAGAATTGAAGAGGTGTGAGGAGAACGTAAATGAACGTACATTGTTTGACATTTTCGTCGAGGTTGTAGGTTGTTACTGACAAACCCGGGCCTACTGTCAACGATAGTGTTCAAGTGTACAATCCAATGATACCAACATCGTCGCCACCTACTATGACTGAAACATCAGTGTATTGCGACATGTCCTCAATTTGACCTAGTGAGTGTACACTGTCTCAACCCGTGAAGCCTGTCAGTAGAACACGAAGTCGAGGAGCAAGATCTCACGGAAACGTGAAAATACTTAGTGTAAAAACTGAGGTATCACAATTAAAGAGTCTAAAATACCATACTTATTCCAACAAAACAATTACGATGACTTACATCCTCTCCAACGGCCTAAGACTTAACAACCGCATACTAGCAGCCAACACCTCCCTCGCAGACTCATACAACCACATCCTCGCCCTCGCCTTCTCAATATCCTCCTCACCTTTCACAACAACTGTCTCCCACGCACTCGAAATCGCATGACTCAATCTGAATGCAAACGTCACTACCCCGCTTGGTTCGTGTGTCTTTAGAGCTGTTTTTACGACGTCGGGGTAGCTTCCAAGTAGGAAGACGATCTCTCGCGCGTGTGCGGAAGTGCTGAGGGTTGTGATGTCGATTTTAGAAGGCTCGGGGAGAGGGAGTAGGTGAGGGTTTTTACGACCGATTGAGGCTAGTCGAACGTGTGCGTATTGGAGGTAGGGACCGGTGTCTCCTTCGAAGGATTTCATTCGATCCCAGTTGAATGTGTAGTTGTTTATCCTGTGTTCAACAGAGATTGAGTGAGTCCCGCGGGAACAGCGTGGTGTGTGGGGACACTTACCGTTTAGCAGCCATATCTTGGATCTTCACACCAGAGATACCTAGCTCCCGGCTAACCATCTCTGGATCTATAACTGCATCGTACTTCTCCTGGTTCTTCTGCATTTGCTCGTGCATCACCTGCGCGGCCTCTTTGATAATTTGATCGAGGAAGACGACTGTACCCTTTCGAGTACTCATTCCTTGCACTAGACCATAGTTCACATGAACGAGGTCTTTTGCCCAAGGGAGTTCCATGAGCTCGAGGACTTTGAAAAATTGCGCGACGTGTAAATCTTGCTGAGACGATATCACGTAGATCATCTTATCGAACTTGTATTTCTCGTATCGTTCCAACGCACCGCCAATATCTCGAGTGAGGTATATAGAAGTTCCGTCTGTCAACAATGGAGTCAATGATGACAATGGCTTGGGCAAATTACTGGGAACGTACCCTTCTTCCGAACAACTGCTTTGCCCAACTTATATGCCTCTAGGTTAACCAGCTTGGCACCTTCAAAATCGTCAATCAAACCCTTCTCATTCAAATGAGTCACAGCCTTTTCTATCGACGCCTGCCCAACCATACTCTCTCCATTATACACATCGAAATGTATATTCAACCTCTCATACTCTGCCTCGTACTTCTTGACACTCAGTTCTCGCCAGACTCGCCAATTCGACAAGGCAGACTCATCCCCGTCTTCCATCCGACGGAAGAACTTGCCAGCTTCAGCTTTAACCTCAGGGTCAGCCTCAGCATCTTTATTGATTTTGACGTAGATTTCGAATAGGTGGTGGATAGGATCTTTTTCTAGCTCTTCTTGGGAGCCGTATTTCTCAAAGCCAACGGCGATGAGACCGAACTAGATAGCAAGTCAGAGCGGATACTAGAACAGTAATGAATGTCTGAGTACCTGCGTTCCCCAGTCACCGAGATAGTTCATAGATACGACATCCCATCCACAGGCTTTATATACATTGGCAAGGAAAGCGCCAATAATTGTACTTCGCAGATGTCCGACATGGAAAGATTTGGCGATATTCGGAGAGGAGTATTCTATAATGACCTTCTTGCCTTTACCATACGAATTTGTGCCGTATTCAGGCTGGCCTGATGCAGTAGAGTGGGTGAGAGTGTGTACTTGATTCAGAATCTCGCGAATAAGAGATGTGGTGTTGAGTTGGAAGTGCAAGAATGCTTTGTCGTGGGTAACGGAAGCGACAAAGTCATCGGCTTGGAACTTGTACCCACATGAGTTTCGCGGACATGGCCAAAATTGAGTAGATACTTACCTGTCCAATGACCTTCTTTGCTAGCTCGTCTACCTTGCCCGGCAGTCTGAACCGAGGCAATGCAACAGTAAAATCAACACCTTTCTTCCCATAGTCTACCCCAGAGTATGCCTGTTCAAGAGTGAGAGGTTCAAGTGCCTCCGACACTCTTTTCGCTATTGAGATACGAAACGCATCGAGAATACAATTTGAAGGGTCGGTGTCTGGCACTTTTGGCAATGAAGGCAATGAGGAGGCCATTCTTTTGTTGAAGGGATGAGGACGAGTAAGTAGTGATACAAGGGGACGACGGAATAAGAAATAGGAAGCCAGTTTTTATAAAGAGAACATCGATAAGATTTTGATTTTTTTTGCCAAGTTGGATCGAGTCAAGGGAATGTGCTTACGCGATGATGATTACACACATCGAAAGAGTCATTACGTCATATACTAGACATCTCTTCATGCCGGTACCTCGAGCACTCTTTGAACAAATCAAGCAGCTGATACCGCCTCTCAATGGTGCGCTTCACAAGGGTCAATCAGGTCGCGTCGGTGTACTAGGTGGTGCTTTAGAGTATGTAGCTTTGAACTAATCGTCCATTCTAATTGATACCATACAAACCAGTTACACCGGTGCTCCATTCTTTGCCGCCATCTCAGCTCTCCGACTAGTACGTCTTATTCCATATACTTAACAGCATTGACTGCACATTTCATTCCAGGGCGCAGATTTATCCCATGTAATCTGCTCACCAACAGCAGCACCAGCTATCAAATCCTACTCTCCAGATCTCATCGTTCATCCTATCCTACGTGAAGACTCGTGCGTTACTCTCCTTCTATCTACAACATCTTCCCCCCACACACACCCAGCTCCACAGAAAATGTAAAACCTGAACTCAAATCCCTCCTTTCTCGTCTACACGTCCTCGTCATCGGTCCAGGTCTCGGACGCGAACCCTACATGCAAACATTTGCCAAGCTAGCCTTATCCCTAGCGCGCGAACAAGGGATGTTCCTCGTTTTAGACGCAGACGCGCTTTACATGGTCGGACAAGACATCTCTCTCATCAAAGGATATCGCAGAGCAATCGTCACTCCCAACGTAGTAGAGTTCAAGCGTCTCAGTGAGCAAGTCGGTGTCGATCCGAGTACACCTTCTGATCAACGCGCGGGACTTATATCGAGAGAGCTCGGTGGTGTTACTGTGTTGCAGAAGGGCGCAAAGGATTTGATTGCGATTGATACGACTGGGGGTGCAGCTGATCTAGAACAGAGTCATCTTGGAGGTAGCGACGCTGCCAAAGAGAAGTCAAAGGAAACTGTTGATGTTGATGCTGAGGGCGGGCTGAAGAGGTGTGGTGGTCAGGGTGACATACTCAGTGGTAATGTTGGGGCATTTTTGGCTTGGGGGAAATGTTATGAAGATGGCGCATTTGGGTTTGTATCAGCTCTGTATGATTCAGAAAATTGCTGATTGTTTACGCAGAGATAAGAAAATTACAGCTTCAATGATGCCTCTTCTGGCCGCAATCGGTGGAAGCATGGTAACTCGTACAGCCAGTCGTCGAGCATTCTACAAGGAAGGACGAAGTGTTGTGACCCAAGATATGCTTGGGGAGATAGGTAAAGCCTTCGCAGAAGTATTCGGAGAAGAAACGCAAGGGCAGGATAAAGGTCGACTCTAACTCAAACAGACAGTGTATCGAGTATCCCATGTATCATCTAGTCATTTGAATAATAAAACTCAGAACTCGTGTTATAATTTGAGGGGCTATGTTACATTCCGTTTCATGCAATTTATCGTGTATGTCCGTTGCCTCAAGGTTTTACTGTGGACCAGAGTCAGTGGATGGTATCAAACCTGTACTGCATACACTCACCGTAATGACAGTTGGCTTGTCACGTCCGAGGAACTCCTTCAGCTTGCTGAGTTCCAAGGCAACCTCGATCAAACCTTTAAGGCCTTCTGCAGTGTCGCCATCAAGCTCCTTTGCACCAGCCGCTGGAGCAACATATCTCTCCACATACATCCGGACCGTCGCACCTTGACTACCCGTTCCACTCAGACGGAACACAACTCGCGATCCATCAGCGAACGTGATAACTTGGCCTTGGTTCGAAGACACAGAGTGGTCGATTGGGTCTTTGTACTCAAAGTTGTAGATACCCGACACCGTGAACTTTCCACCAGTTGAGGCAGAAGTGTGCGTGGTGTTGGTAAGCGAGCCGGTCTTGAGTGCTTCGTTGATGTGGTTGACCATAGCATTAGCACCCTCCGAAGACACTTCCTCGTAATCGTATCGGCTGAAGTAAGAACGACCGTAAATCTGGTAGTGGGCCTGCAAGAGATCGTTGATGCCAACGAGCTTGTTCGGGGATTTGGCATTGGCGGCAGCGATGATGTTCAGCCAAGCTAGTGCGAGACATTTAGCAAGAGCCAAGACTCAAGTCAGTAAACTGCTCACCCATGATAGCCCACAGACCGTCCTTCTCACGTATATGATCGGAGCCAGTCCCGAAAGACTCCTCACCACAAATAGAAAGTCTTCCAGCGTCCATAAGGTTACCGAAGAATTTCCAGCCTGAATACGTCAGAGTCAATACATCCCATCCTATCGCGAAAATCTGCGTGTATCACCCACCAGTAGGCACCTCAAAGTACTCTAGGCCCTTCTTCTGGGCAACGAGATCGATGGCTTTGCTGGTAGGCATACTCCGAGCCAAACCCTTGACACCGCCCTTCTTGAAATAGGGAATGACATCGGCCCAGTGAGCGATAATCGCAACAGAGTCCGACGGGGTGACGAACGCGCCTTTACCGTAGATCATGTTCCTATCACCGTCACCATCACTGGCAGCACCAAAGTTGATGTTGTTCTTCTCAACAGCCTCGACGAGCGAGTGTGCATAGGTGAGGTTAGGATCAGGGTGGCCTCCGCCAAAGTCAGGGGAGGGAACGCAGTTCTGGACGGAAGAAGGAGGAAGACCCAGCGTGTCAACGAGGATCTTGGACGCGTAGGGACCGGTAACACCATGCAGCCCATCGAAGAGAACGGTGTAATCGTTGGCATGTGAAGAGAGGAAGTTTTGAATGAGAGGGAAATCGAAAATCTCCTCCAAGAGCGTGAGGTAGTCTGCTACCGAATCGATAATTTGCACTTTGGTAGGACCATAGCTAGCGTCACCAATTTTAGCAAGATCGACCTAAGTGACGCTGAGCGATGAGATCTAAGTTCAAAGCTTGCTTGGACTACTTACAGGAGGTGCCTCGATGACCTTGTACGACGAGATGACCTTGGTCTTTTCATAGATCTTGTTGGTGACGTTCTCAGGTGCAGGACCGCCGTTTGACACGTTGTACTTGATTCCAAAGTCGGCGTTCGGACCACCAGGGTTGTGACTGGCGGTGAGGAGGATACCACCATACGCCTTGTACTTCCTGATGATATTGGAGGCGGCAGGGGTGGAGAGAATAGAGTCCTTTCCAATTATGAATTTGGCAACGCCATTAGCAGAACCGATCTTCAAGATTGTTTGGACTGTCTCCGGCGAGAAGAAACGACCATCTCCACCGATAACTAGTGTCTGCCCTTTCGGCTCGATAGAATCGAAGATGGATTGTATAAAGTTCTCTGTGTAGTGCTAGTCATCGGGATTACTGGAGTGCATATAGGATCAAAATGCCATCGATATTACCTCCTGTTGGAACACCTTGACTCTAAAGAAATAACGTGAATGTTAAGTAGGAACGAGAAAAGCGCAACAATTCACCTCTTCCTGAGACCAGAAGTGCCAGGCTTCTGCCCTTCAAAAGGTTTTGTTGGAATCTCTTTGATTGGGTAGTGCGACATCGATAATAAAGCTGAAGAGGTACTCAGACTGGAAGCGGGAATTCATGATGTATTACCGAGCACGTGACTGTGTAAAGGCTAAACAGACGCTCAAGCCTATAATAATATACTCATTCTGTTCAGTGTAAGTCTTCCTGAGCTCAATTATCTGTATCCACTGCCACCAGCTTTGGCATACTATCAGGATGCTTGGACACAGTAACGAGAGTCCAGGCGCAACAACGTCGCTCGACCTGACGCACGTTCTCTGTATGTCTCCACGTCAGGCAAATGACCTGGTAGTGACATCTGTGTCCTCTTTCAGATAACGATGATTCGCTATTCTCTCTTGGGCTGGCCTTGGTGACATTAAGTCCAATACTGTTGATGGTACGCAACTCCCCTTGTCTCACACGAAATGCCTTGGGAGATATGAAAGCATATTTCAGCCAGCATATGCAGTCCTAGCAGTCCAAACACGCGAATACCTCATCATTACGATGTGGGCGGGCCAGTGGGCCTGTGAAGCTCTTAATTGGGTGATAAAACACACCATAAAGCAGGAGAGACCCATTGGTGCGTGCTTTACCCCGCTGCTCCTACGTGCGAGTGATCATTGACAGCATCTAGATAGTCTTGGGAATGGCTACGGTTTCCCTTCAAGCCACAGTCAATACATGGGGTATTTCTCGACATTCTTAATATGTCACTTGTATTTCCAACAACGCTTCTCCTCTACGGGATACGTTCTCCTTGATCGTGCATGGCGGGTGCTCGTGTACCTCGGAATTTCAGGCTGGGCTTTTGCTGTAGCATATTCTAGGTTCGTTTCACTCCCCACACTGTTCTTCACATCTCTGAGTGTCGTTTCAGATATTACTTGAAGTATCACACGCCGCATCAAATCTTCTGGGGATTTGGGATAGGTTCGCTTTGCGGAGCTGCTCTGTACGTATGTGCAGAGATCATTCCCAAAAAGCAGCCTACCTCCGTGCTGGGAAAGTTCAAGACTTTTTTGATATCTAACCCGCTTTCTACGTGGCTGCAAATTAGAGATGGGTGGGCAATATGGCCTGATGGTGGGCGAGAAAGTGAATGGTTCAGATGGAGAACCGAATGGGATAGGCGTCAAAGGGAGAGTGAAGAGAAGAGAAGCTGAAGGGCTTGCTTGAGGTTAGTATCAATCTTATCATCATGATCCCTAATGAATTATTAATCATTTATGTAGTTAGACAGTGAAGTCATCAATCATAACGCATGTATATACAGTAGTGCCAAGCGTGCAGTCTTGTGCATGCCCAGCCTCTAGCCGCCCTGTGTAGGTGACCATCGGAACAAGCAGGTGCAAGCCTGAAGGCTGGCAATGTGCCTGGTAACAACTGGCGACTTTACAGAAGGTGGAATGCTGCCAAGCAGACTATATACACGAAACGCGCTTACAATTAACAAGTTGAGGGTTCCGCAGTCCCATCATATCCCTGCTACAGCATTGCTACTCACGAGAACAAAAGCTCGTATCGACATCTAGTATCCTGTCATGGTTGACGTTGAACGTAGAACTTTGTTGAACTTCAAGGAAGTCGGGTTGATGCTTGAACCGGTCGTCCAGATGTCTCTAGAACAATGCTGCATGTGAGGTGTCAGTGTGGTCCGCAGTTTCCAAGCCTACATATAAGTGATTCATGTGAGGAGCATCGGACTCGGCGTGGTCACTGGCCCACAAGAAAATTCATAGCCGACCCTTTGGATACATCATGAGGCTTGAGCCTGTTACGCTTACAAGCTGTTCGCGAATTCTAAACTTGTGGGTAGTTGTGGGTGCACTCAAAAGTCACAACCCCGGGCTCTGATACTGCTCATAAATGTAAACAGATGTAAACCCATATAGACATTGTAGATAAATAACCGAGTTCAAACTTCATCCACTCAAATTCACTTCCAGCTGCCAGAGACCAGCCGCCACTTGAAGCTTGAAGCTAAGCTTGAACGTTCTGAACGTTTGGACGCCTGTCTCTACCAGCCTATACTCTTAACAATTCAACAACAAAGTGAATTGAGAAAAAAATAGATGAATACTGACTGCGGTTTCCAATCATTACGAGCATGCCATCGCTATGCCATCAGCCATTGTGGCCGCTAAAATTGGAACCACCGTTGCGGTCCAACGGAGAAAATTTGAACAATGGAGTGCTATAAACTGTTTGTGGTTCAATTCCTCTTGCTTTCTTTATTTTCCCTTTATTCTTTAATTCTCCCCTGCCATTGTGGCCCGTCGGCGAAAACAAAGTCTTTCATTTCATTCATAAGGAACTTCAAGTTGCTCTCATTCTCTCTCACTCTCTCTAGTTCTCGCTCGACGGTCCCTGCTTTCCAATGTTTTCTCTCTCTCTTTTTATTCTCTGCTTGCCTTTGCTCTCGTTAGCTGGGATCTCCCACACAAGCAGCTTCAGTCGGAGACACCATCCTCGTCATGCCCCTCACGCTCGTAGAACCACCTACACCATGCAGGACTTTTATCAGGGCCAAGATATCATAGAGTACGACCGCGGCCTTCTTCTCCTTCTGTTCTCGTTGTGCTGATAGTTTGCTCGCCAGCAAATGGGATTTCTTCAGTGAATCCGACCCCACTCACGGTCTGGTCGACTATCAATCCAAGTCCGATGCTGTGTCAAAGGGACTTGCTTACGTACAATCTGACGGAACCACCATTTTGAAAGTCGATAACACCACCGAGCTGTCCTCGGGTTCAAACCGCGCTTCAGTCCGGATCAGTTCACCAAACTCGTACAACCAAGGACTCTTCATCGCCGACTTTTTCTCCATGCCTCATGGGATGAGTGTCTGGCCCGCGTACTGGTTAGTAACCTCCCACCCTTCTCGCACGATGATTCCAAGGTTTATCCCCTCTCTAGGTCTGTCGGACCCGACTGGCCAAGTGGTGGTGAAATCGACGTCCTCGAAGGTGTTAACACGCAGACTGTGAACCAAATGGCTTTGCACACTTCCAGTGGATGTGCTCTCGCTTCTACAGCTGCCAACCTCGTCACCAGCAAGCTTGGAAACTTGAACTGTGCCACCGAGAACGGCGACAACACAGGCTGTATCTTCTTTGCCAATGACACTCGGTCTTATGGTCATGGCTTCAATGAAGCCGCTGGTGGTGTCTATGCTCATCTGTGGGATAGCGACGGTATTACTGTCTGGTTCTTCTCTCGCTCAGAGATCCCCTCCGACATTACCAACAAGAACCCCGATCCTACTAGCTGGGGAACTCCTGTTGCATTCTGGTCGGACGCCAGCTGCAATATCAGCGAGCACTTTTACAATCAGACCTTGCAGATCGACACTACCTTGTGTGGTGATTGGGCAGGCGCTGCTTTCACAGCCGGGGCTTGGGGTAGTACTTGCGCTGACACCGTGGCAGAGCCCTCTAATTTTGCTTGTAAGCCTACATGGCATTTGTCTTCTGTTCCACGTACTCACTCCCCCTTCCCTAGACGCACGATGGGCTATCAACAACATTGCCGTATACCAAGCGTCATGAGCGAACAGAACAAATATACGAGCATACCGTCCATCGCGTGTATCAATAGCATAACATCAAGCATCTCGGCATCTCAATACCTTATTCCATCCTTTTTATTGGTTACAATCCTTCTTTGCGCATCGTATTCTCTGGGTATCATCTGGGCATTTACATTTTCATCGTTTACGATCACAGAGCTAGTCTCCCAATCTTCGAGTTCGGCATTTATGATACCCTATCCACTAGCTAGTCTATAGAATTCACGATATACTTAACTGGGCACGGAGCTAGTCTTCTCTTTGTCTTTGACCCGTTGCATACTTCCACGGGTACTTTGTAGCATTAGTTTTACGGAAACATTCATTCATTTGAGCATTTACAAATTGTCATGAGAGCAGGTGTTTAAATCGAGAACTCGGCTGAAGCAGTACGAGCACTTGCGGCCAATTGATCACAGGTATTCGGGTCAATGGTCCAGGTGCTCAGAAAAAGTCCCTTTTCGATCCGTGCTTTCTGTATTCTGTAAGATATATGCGCTGTTTACACTCCCGGTGTGAATCGTGCTACTATAGTGTCCATGAGTCCATGCTGCATCTACAAAAACCGATTTGAAACTGCTTTCATCCCTTTTGCTAACCGTAGCATAATAATATTCGCTGACAGACTGGAGAACTGTCATGAGATGTATGTGAGTATTATGTCATCAGACAGAAACGCCAATACACTGACCCCGTTCCCCACAAAGACTTCAGCCTTTTCCGCGATAGCCATGTCGACTGCCATCCCAACGTACGTCTGCTCAGAGTCCAATATCAAATCACGAGTGCTTTGGACCCCCTCCCAGCCATCCTCCTTGAGTTTTTTGCTCAATGTTGAGAGCCAAGACCTCCGTCCATTCGACGACAGATAAACTTTCTTTAACGAAGGATGTTCAACTCGTACTTGATGTAATCTTTCAACGATTTGATCAACGTTTGGGAGGCAATGTTGGAAATAATATGAGTGGATTCTGCGTTCGTCTTCCTCCGTTCTTTTCAGTGGTACTGAAGTGTTGTAAGCAAATTTTCGTTGGTCACGAGATAAATCTGCCTCCTTAGAACGTTTGAGCCATTCGATGGGGTCGAACTTGTCAGGGAGTTCCTCAAGTTGATTCATGCCCAGGTAAGTGGATCGCCATTGAATCAGTCGTCGACAATGCCGACTGTAATCTCCCCGCCTAAGATGAACAGCGACAATCCCAGACAGAGTCGAAGCAGCAGAGTTGTCATATAGAGCCTTTGGATTGGAAAGCTGGAGAACTGCGAAATTACGCGTGACGGCGGAGTGGACTAGGGGAGACCATTCAAAATCTGCAAGAACTGGAGACTCTTGAAGCGAAGGCATGATAGAGAGAATCCTTTTGGTTCCGAACAGGCTTTACAGGAAAAAAACGGTAAGCTCAAGGAAAGCGCAGAGAGTTAGAGATCTTACTCCATATCAAAGATTGTCTTCTCTGTCGTGTCGATAACGACGCAAGGTTCGTCTCTGACCTTATTCAAAGCATCTGCCCACCACTGTATTATCTCATCTGCGCCTTTGCCCGCATTCTTGTCGACAGGTGCGCCTGCTGAACTCAAAACAACTGTCTCTTCTGGAAGACAGACTGACTCGAAGAAATCAAGGCTCACAGAGCGCTGCGACCGCGGGTCGTCACCGGTCACTGGCCCACCCGCAGATGGGCCGGATATGAAGGCATTAAGAGGTATCCGAGATGGCCGTAAGGCAAGATCGTAAAGTGTGTATGGGAGGGGTAACTTCGACCAAACGTAGTCCTGAAATACGAACGATCGATGCGTCGTATGGGCGAGGTAGGACATCAGGATGCTGTGGTACACGAGGTCACAGTCAGTACTTTAAATGCTGGAGGCCACGGGGGTTGGAAATAACTCACGTTTCCTGCAAGACATTGTTTAACCCATGCCCCCACAATGCTCCCTCGAACTTCAAGTACTTCCGCCGGTGTCTCCTCTCGCGTAAAACCTCGTTATTGCCTGCTCTTGCCGTCTCGAATACAGCTTCTGTAAAATTATGCTGGGGAAGATTTCTCTCGTACAATCGAATGTCTTGGTAACTTGGCGGAATCCCGGAAGATAATATGATAGATACAAGGATAAAGGGAATCATTATGATTAGGATGGCCAGCCGCCGGACTGTCAGGGTGCGTTGAATACAAGAAAGGAATGTGTATATTGATACGGGACGTCGCTGTCGGAAGCGTCGCCAGGTAGAGGGCGTAGAGGTAGAAGGGAAGTCTCCATTGTCAAGGTTGTCGCTCTGAAGATTCTTGTAATCGACCATCCGACGGTTATAGGTCGAAGGTGGAAAGCCAAGATCCCATGTTGTCATGACTGAGAGAGAATCTGCAACAAAATTTGAGAAACTTGTCTCTGGTAAGGACAGGACACAAGAACGGAAAGTCGAGGAAATTATACCGGGAAGCCAAGACTGGTATATTTAAACAAGCCTAACAACGAGGCTGAAAGAAGAATGACGATTGTGTTTCATCATACTGGCATACTGCGGCTGAACATAGCCAATTACTGCGCTCGCTCAGGAGTCAGAATATACTTGGCAGTTCGACTCTCCCGCAGTCCCTCAGGCCCCCTGACATCTCTTTCAGAGGTTAGTTCCCGAAATCGCAGAATCTCGGTCTGTTGGTCCGGACATAATTCTCCCAAAAATCACGATTTGTCCGGAATTAGAACTAACATTTGTGAGACTCGGTCGAATATGTCCGGACAGCAGAACTAACCTTCAAGTAGTTGAAATAGCTTTAGGCGTAGCAATAGCAGAATTTGAATAAATTTACATCCGTCAGCAACAAATTGAGCACAAAGACAAACACCATCATGTTTCGAACTCAAACCCTGTAATCCACAAGAGTCGAGAGCCAACCACCGCTCTCCACCGCTACCTTGACATTGTTTGTCCGGATATTTGATCTAACATATGCGCATTACGATAGATTCTGTCCGGACAATGAATCTAACATTTGGCCTCAAATTCCCACTTTTGTCCGGATTGGCTACTAGTGGACGCCAAGCCCAAAATTTGTCCGGAATTGGAACTAACCTCTGAGCGAGATGTCAGGGGGGCCTAGTCCCTCCCGCAGTCCAACGGGTCGGCACAGCGTTTATCTTGATGCCCGTCGGCCCACAGCAGTGGAGATTCAGGTCTCCATAGTCCTGAGTACTTTCCAGAGGAGCATCTATAGAACAGAGATTTGTTTAAAATGCGGCCACGTCGTCTGTAGATTCATCAAGCTCTCAGAGGGAACGTGTACAGATCCTTATAAAACCCATCAATATCAGTTTAGAACGTGTGAAACTTTCTAAGATGGGAACTTAGCGCTTAGCTCTATCTTGTTTTTGCCGAAGGAAGTGTCGCTCACCTTGAAGAAATAGAATTGCTTGCTCGCTTGAAGTCTTGAACTGTGTTCTTAGAATCACCACATTCCAACTCTTCCTTTGCATCTTAATTGCATCCTATTGTACACGGGGAATGATACAAATGAATGTCCCGCGAGCAATTAAAGCCTATAAATATTCAGTTTGCTGTCCCATGCGCAGCTCGCCAGGACGCCTTCCTCGTACAGTGACCATGCGCAGCCAACTACGAATTCAGTGTGACCATCATGTATGTAACGCAGTTGAGGTTGCGGGCCGTTTGATATCGTACTCCACCTGATCATCTATGTCAACGATAGAGCCATAATTAGAATGTGTGCTTACACTCGGCATGTCATATCGTAACTCGCACTTGCTAGAATGTCCGCTCTATGTGGGCTCCATTGCACCTTTCTGATAGCATATTCATGTCCAGGCAGAGTGGTCTCGCATATCCCCCCGACCTGGCCAGTCTCGCCCATTTTGACCATACGACAATCCCAAACTTTCAGCATTTTATCAACGCTTCCGCAAGCAAGCACGAAAGGTCGGTACTTGTTCCAATCAAGAGAAAGCACTTCAGTGCCTGATGCAGGAATGGTGAGGACTGCAGCGGAAACCGGATTTGTGAAAGCATTGGTGTTTGGTCCGGACATGTAGGCGGGTGCACGTAGGTCAAAAATTTTGAGAGTGCCATCGGTCGAGCACGTAGATATGAGATCAGGCTGGTGAGGTGAAAAGAGGGCTTGATATGCACAGGAAGGATGAGCATGCAGCGTTAAGAGGGAGCGTGGTCGATCTGGTGTCCACTGGTTCATGATTAACGACGACTGCATAGGATGGCAATCAAAGTTACACTTACCACTTTGACTGTTCCATCCCAGCAAGAGGAGACGAAAGTATCCTTCTTGATGTTAGACCAGTCTATCGAGAAAACTTCTCGAGTATGTTCATGCCATGCAGCGATCGCTAGATCCTTTCGAGGTGCTTAATCACCCGCATACAATCAAAGAAATAGAGCTCACGTTGAGCATAATGTCCCAAAGCCGGATCGAGCCGTCTCCAGAGGCTGTTAAGACTTGGTTTTCGTGAATCTCAGACCATGCAACATCGTATAGGCCATCTTGCGTCTCGAAACTTGGTAGATCGGCTCAGGACAGATGTCGTTCGAAATGTGGACCATTGACGTACAATTTATCGAGTTTTATACTAGGCAAACCGTCTGGACCTGGAGTTAGAGAAAGGATATGGAGTCGACCATTGCCGACAAGACCAAAGTTGGCCGAGGACGCGAGGGCTATTCTCGTGTTATGAAAAGGTGACCAAGCCAACGAATAATGAGCGAACCCGGGTGTTTGGAAGACTGCTGGCGGCAGCCTGGAGGCGTTCATCGCTGTAGAAGAAAGAGGTTTGAGACAGAGACATAAGTAGGTAGAAGCACTGCAGCTGTGCGGCGCATTGCGGGGATTATGAAGCCGAACCAAGAGTCAGACTGACCGGGACCCATTCACATGCGAGTTTCTGTCCCTCATATTCCTCAATCTTTGTTGTCTGCTGCCTCTTCAGTAGAGAAGGTATCGGCTTCAGAAGCAATAGAACGAGTAGCAACCTTTTTGGCACCTGGTAATGTTACTTTAATAACCGGTGCAGGTGTTAGCGTCGACTCCGGCATACGAGCGTATCGGGGACACGATGGAAGATATATGAATCCTAATTACAAGTAAGTCAATCTATAAAATACAATCGAAGGATACTCATTCGTAAATAGGCCTATATTTTATCATGAACTTACAAATGAAACCGAGAAAGGACGGGCATTCCGGTGCGCACATCCTCAGATGTAGATCCTGCGTGCTGGCATTGAACCGTCGTCAGGCAGCGCTATTGGCTACGTTCATACTTGGGATATCCTTCTGTACGAGATGCCCTTCCCAACACCACCCACTATTCTTTGGCGGCTTTGCAATACTCTGGCATAATTCCCCGGCTTATCACTCAGGTATGTACAAGGCTTTGCTTCGGCAGGTACTGTATTCACTCTATACTATTTAGAATGTCGATGGTTTACACCACAAGGCTCTCGCCATGGCTTCAATCAGCCCTGTTCGTATGCAAGAGTCCATCCTAGAACTCCACGGCACTCTACATGTCAGCTCCCCTCCTCATTGTGTAACATAACAGTTTGCCATGACCGTGCTTTTTGGGACCCTTAGCGCGTACGTTGTAAACACGGGCACCTCTTCGACCGCAGTGCGTTTCAAGATCAGCTATCTGCTGCGAACCCCAAGTGGAAGGATTTCGTCGAAGAAAACGAGAGGACAGGGACTGAGCTCAGGACGAATCCCGACGGTGATGTGCGGATGCTTACGATTTCATTTCTCGCGTTCACTGCATGGATTCCATAAGGTTGCTGTTGAACATCTAGGTATCTCCTACAGCGACTTTGTAATCCCTGAATGTCCTTCTTGTCTTCAGGAAAACCGACACAACGACGTTGTGAGTCAACCTGCTTCAACCTATCTACTTATAGTCTCAAGGTTCACTTGCGAATTAGCATAAACCTGATCTGGTTTTCTTCGGAGAGTCCATAACCGAAAACGTAAAAACCCGATCGTATGTGCTCCAGCACCCACGGACTGGTCCCTCAGCTGAAACACCGCTTCAGATTTCGTGACGTAGAGAGTTCCGACCGGCTTCTGTTGATAGGGACAACGTTGGCCACATACTCAGCCTTCAGGTCTGTCAACAGTCATCACTCATCTCTGAGCGTCTGCTGAGCTTGTCCTGTATAGACTCCTCAAGCATGCCATTGAACTGAAAAAGCCGGTGCTCATGATAAACGTCGGTCCGTCTCGAGCTGACGGCGTTAAAGGCGTCGAAAAGCTGGATATTGCAAGTGGCGAAATTATACGAGACGTTGTACCAGCTGTGCTGTATGTTAAGCTTGTGGTTTTTATACATCTGAATGCTGATCTTGGTTATCCGAATTTCAACAGTGGGTATCGATCGCTGCAGGACCCCACTATTGAAGAGATGTTGCGAAGCGGAATTCTCAAACCGCCGCCTGCTCTCGATGATGATGATGATAGAGCACCCCGAACCGCGGGCTGACAAATGGACATGAATGAGAGTTTTCTTCATAACAGTATATGGGGAGATGGTTTCAGGTAGAACATTCTCCATTTGTAGAAAGGTGACATCCATGACAGTTTCGTGAATGAGCTTCTAAACACTGGCACTGTTTATTCAACTTGTGTGGGCGCCGACCATCATTGAGTTTGGCTGACCTCGGTCGTCGTGGACACTTCGGGATATCATGTTTTATCAATTTATTCGGAACAAAATGTTTTCCCTATTAGACTCGAGCTAGCCGGTCCAGAAATCAACCGCTCATTCCATTATATTAGTACACTAGTTGTATACATGAATATAATTTATTTTCCATTGAGCATCTGACGGTTACTAATATCAGACCAGGGTCACAGATTGAATACGATGAAACTCACCTTTGAAGTTATCCGGATTTGCAACAGCATCTGCACATGTCCCAGGGCAACCAGAGTTTGGATAGGTAGCGCCTGCCCAGTCACCACAGAGAGCAGTGTTTATTGTCAGGACATGAGATTGGAAGTGCTGTCCGACATTGCACTGATTACCGTTCGCAAGGAACGCGACCGGCTTACCCCATGAGCTCGGATTGGGCTTCTGAGATTTGACATCTGCAGGAATTTTGTCTCGGGACCAGTGCCAAATCTGGATCCCTACACTGTTATCCCACAGATGCGCGAAAACACCTCCGCCTGCCTGGTTGAAGGCTTGCCCAAAGCCGTTGGGGTCCGACGTAGCGCATCCAGCGTTGTTAGATCCACTGCTTTCGCATGTAGTGCCTATAACACTCCCAGTGATGGCTTGTGATTTGTCGAGAGTGCAACCTGCTGAGGTATGCATTGTCATCTGGTTGTTCTTGGACTCGTGAACACCTTCGAGCACATCGATCTCGCCTGGAAATTCGGAACATCAGAAGACAATGAGAGAAAATTACATTGATGTATACCTCCACCAGGCCAGTTAGGTCCAACCGACCTATCAAGGTGTAGTGAGTTACACGGTCAACGTTGAGCTGCGCCCTTACTTACCAGTAGGCTGGCCATGTCGAACAGCCCAATGGCATCGCGGTGAAGTCTGCAATAAAAAGCCCACCGTTGTAGGTCTTCTTTGAACTGATACGGACTCTGCGAAGAAGACATTAAGGAAACACTCTATAGGAGACGAAGGTATACTTACGAATCACGATTTTGACCCGAAGTCAATTTCGTCGTCGAATCCACAGACAGGGTGACTACGTTGTTATCGACCTTAGCAAGACCTTTACTCTGTGCCTGGTCCGCCGGTAGGTAATTCACCATCCCGTGAGTAGGATCTGCCTGATTGAAGAAGTCCCATTGACTGCATACCGTTAGCATCAGAAACTGCTCGTAAGGTAATGATCGTACTCAAAGAACTGAGCTCCTTCGTATTTATCTGTCAGTGCCCAAGATTTCGCGGCATCTCGGGTTCCAAACGAAGAATAGTTGGAGAATCGGGTAGGCAACGCAAAGGAAAGAACGGGAAGCGTCAAAAGAACGGATGCTGCTCGAGTTTTGGATAACATATCGGTGACGGACAGACGGCGGGAACGTGAGATTGAGTGTAGACGATTTGGGGACAAGACCAGCTTGTAGGTGACCAGCACAAACGAAGGTTCGTGAAGACGTAGAGAACATAGCGGTTTTTATTCCAAACGGTCCCGGCCTAGGCTGTGTGTATTCAATACTGTGGATAAGAATCGAAGCATGAATCGCATCTGAAACCAATGGATTCGTATCAGTTCTTTTGGTTCCTGTGTAAAACTGATCCATTCCTGCCTAGCTTGCTGTCGGAAACAAGCACGATGGAAACCCATCAGGCAGTTTGTGCAAGCCTGAATGGCAATCCCACTGGCAGGTGATTGCAACGTTACATTTATGCATGAATCACGCGTGCACAACAGGAGTGGTATGGATGGAATCTGACAGTCGCTATGACTTCCATGTTGTTCTGCACATCATACCTGATGCTCACAAGAACAGAGGCCAGGTCCCGGGCAGAGCGTGTGTATGGTAGGTGTGTATCAGCATAGCTTGAACGAAAACTACAGGACTGGGCCGTGAAAACTCAGCGCTCAGCGCTCAGCAGTGGCGCATCGTTTCAAACTAAGAGTGTCGGATTTGATATTGAATTGAATTTCGACATATTTGAAGCCTTACCGCCGGCACTTCCAACACGTGACTGTATCTTACGTAAACACTTCAGGCGTTTAAATTTAAATGCTCATGCTGTATCTCAGTGCTGCAGACTCAGTACTCAAGTACTCAGGCCTCAGGCCTCAGGATCGAGTCAAAAGCACGAGACGCCACGATTGCTGAATAGACGGTGGTATTCGGTGGTATCCAATTTTACGAACGTAATCCATTTGGACGCACTTAGGTGCTTGCATGCAGACTTGAAGACCTCTTCTGTGTTATACAATAAAATAACGCTATAGTAAACAGTATCTAGGTGATCAAAATACAAGACCCGGGAATATAACAAGGAAGTGGTAAGGAATCTAAATGCCAATTAAGTGATGTGATGCAAATAGCGAAAACCTGAAAACTTGATACAAGGATGACATGCAAGAAAGCGCAGAATCAAAAAGCAGAGGAGGATTTACTTCTATGTGCTATCTGGGAGGTGTTGAGTCGGACTGCGGACAGCAGACAGGTAGGTTGAGGTTTCACGAAACTTGGCACGGAGGTTATACGCCGCCCCCTAAGTGGTCAGCTCTTCCTTCACAGAGCTCGAACGGCGCACAGCGAGACCACCACAATTTTTCCTCGCGGCAATAATGTCATTTCCCGGCTCGGACACAGGGCTACTAGCTGGTGCATTGCTCGTGGTGGGAGTTGTAGCAAATTCCGGTGTACGCAATTGCGACCAGCTCCATTGTCGCCAATCGTCTTGGACTCCTGGGGGCGTGATAGGTAGCTTGATATGTATGCCATGTGACCGTGCCAGGTATTGCTCGGTGGCTAAATCGCATTTGTTAGGGCGTCTGACGGGGATCGGGGGAGGAGGAAGGGAGTTGTCTCGGTCCGCGGTGCTCATGTGGCCGTCGTCATCGTCGTCGTCATCGTCGGAGGTCAAAGAGGGTGTGCTGGTGTACGTTGAGCGGGAAGAATTGGATGCTACGGAAGATGATTTCTATTGAAAATTATCAAGACAATCAGGTTGACAGGCCATAAGTCGCGCGGTATGTAGGGTGGTGTTTGAACATACCTTCTCCTTTTCCTTCTCCTTCGACTTGGCGACGGCATTTCTCTTCTTGGTCGACAGTTGAGCTCGCCTTGACCCAGTGACTTTTTTGCATCGGCGTCTGTGCACTTCCCAATGGTAGGAGTCGTACATGCTCTTCGTGGACAGCTTGATGCGCGTCTCGCAGCCTATACACCAAACAGAGCGTGATTGTACGTCGGCCGTCCAAGGGTCCTCCTCAAGCTTCTTCTTCCTGGCTGCAGCCACGGTTGTTAAAATGACTTGCTGCACACTGGAAGAGGAATTGTAAGAGCCATGCAACACCGTAGCACGAAGCAAGTACCTTGAAGTAGACGGCGAGGAGTCTTCTGCGGGAGCCGGAGTACTCTTTCTGTGGTAAAGAATTAGAGACGCCCTTTCCACAGT
Organism: Omphalotus olearius VT 653.13; assembly: GCA_000296255.1. Classification (NCBI taxonomy): domain Eukaryota; kingdom Fungi; phylum Basidiomycota; class Agaricomycetes; order Agaricales; family Omphalotaceae; genus Omphalotus; species Omphalotus olearius. Next base: position 492,347 of record JH814818.1, on the reverse strand, counting down.
CGAGACAAATTTTTGTAGAGCGTCACGACACTTACAATGAGGACAAAGGCTCGTAGTGAATCGTAGCCATCGTAGATTCTTGACGGAGGGATCAGAGGGGCTATAAATACCAGCGAATATGTCAAAGAAAAGCTAACGTTAAATAGCAGAAGACACGTACAAAACGCTCTAGGAGTTGGACAGTAACTCTACGGAAAGGCACAATGGTAACTTGCGGCTAATACGCGGTGGAAATTAATGAGAGACACAAGTACTGGAAATTACGAGTCGGGTGTAATAACGGGGATGGTCGTAGGAGAACCAGGTGCGCACATGAAAAGGAATAAGAGATATGTGGCGCGAAAGAGTGGCAGACCTGTGGCGAACGCAAGGGGGCCACCGCGGTTACCTACCTACATGCCTAATTTATACCCCGCGGCAAAGCCCGATAAGATATAGATGATGGTGCACCGATATAACACTTTCATTCGGCATTGAAAAGGGAAAACAAAAAGAAAGTATAAATTAGATGACAATATAAAGGCAAAGCATGAAAGAACGGATATCAGGAGGGTCAAATGCCCACAAACAGATTGGTAAATATAACACAAAGGGAACGTAGATGGTGGGTTGATAAAGATGGTTAAAAAAAATAAAACACTCTTTACGCGTCGTTGCTAATACTCTCTTTAAATCCACGAACGAAAGACTTGAAAGGCATCAAGAACCAACCCAAAACGGAAGGAGGCTCCTTCGCCGGCACGACATACGTCTCCGTGCGGGGTCGATTGTGAGGTCTTGCGTCAGGGTCCTCAAGAAACGCTTCCGAATCTTCCATCTCACCGAGCCGACGTTTGACGCCTTTCGGCTGAGTTCCGGCCTCAGCTACTACAGTAGATGTAGAACCAACCGACGCAGGAGGTCGAGCAGACCCCATGGGAAAGGGCACACTGTTCGACTCAGATTCCGACGACGACTTAGATCTCGGAGAGCTGTGTAGATTTCAACATTAGAGTTGAGAAGCTTTCGGCAATCGTGCCGCTGATCTTGCTCACCTTGACTGACGTTCGGAACAATCTGCTTTATGTACCTCCCAGCTCGTGAGACAATAGTCTCCCTCGCCTTCTAGAGTAACCTTCATGTCACAGGTACCGCATATGACATAGTGGACACCAAATGATTTGGCTTGTGGATCATTCACCAGCTTCAGCTTCCGTTCCGCAGTCGCTACCCTCGAGCTCGGTCTGTGCACATTTTAACGTCAATTTGGCGAGTCAACAAGAGCAGATCTATGAAAAACCCGTACACAGCAGCAGAACAGCTGCCTTGATGCTGCTTCCAATTTGTCAGAGCATAATTTGTCGTCCCTAATCGAATCCACTTCTGGCATTTCTTACACAGCGCTTGATCTGGCTGCACTTCTTGAGCACGAGGGTCAGCCAGTAAAACGGCTTTCCTCTCCTCTTCAGTTCTCCGAGGCTGTGTACTAGAAGAAGACTTCTCATTCTGACTTTCATCTGCACCAGGGCTTTCCGGAGACCTGTTGCCATATTGTCATCATACGCTTCTGTCTTGCCGGCTCCAGGACACTGGACACTTACGGTGGAGTGCGAGCAGGCTTGTTGTCGCAGCGCGCACGGTGTAATTCCCAAGGACGTACCGTATAAGTCTGTTTCATACCCAAGTTCACATACTTGTGGCAACGTAGACACTTGGCTCGATGCGGCTCGAGCGACCCACATTCTGGCTGATTTTTGAAATACTCGATGCGCTCAGGCTCAGTGCGACGAACTCGGGTCGTGCTGATCATTGAGTCGGCGACAGAGGCTCCATCATCCATTTCGGACTCTGAGGGTGCTGGATTACTGGTGTGAGGAATACTTAAACGCCGTGATCAATGTATAAACTGAAATACACAACACGAACATGTGTGATGCAGACGAATTGGGTTTGTGCGTGCGCGCCTTGACAACCGACGGAGGTTTCGTGATAGATGGCGGAGTAGAAGTTGAGGGACCATCTTGCTGAAGAGCCTCCTTGAGGGAGGTAACCGATGACGAGCCGCGAACATGTTTCTTCGTTTTGCTCTTGACTGACGCGACAGATGCGGTATCTGCTACCTCGGCTTCGCGACTTGCACGTTTTTCAGACAAGTCTAAGGGCCTGCATGAACATGAATGACACGCTTATCAACGAGAGTATCGGGTTCCTCACTTGCTGAGCTCGGCCCTCCGCGGAATCGTGCTTTCCGGCGGCTATGGGAAAACAATGACTTCAGACACAAAAGGCAGGCGACAGGATGGAGACACACCCTCATATCCGACATCTTCTTAATTTTCTTAGGAGATTTCTTGGGGCTTGTCTTTGAAGCTTCTTCACTTGCATCGGATTCGGGACTTGACTGGGGACTGGAAAATGATGAGGATAGGTTACAAGCGACTAAGATATATAGCATACTCAGGATCCCCCGATAAAGTTCGCTTCCTCTGCAGAGGTGATTTCAATAAGAACTTGGCAGTGTAAAGCGAGACATTGAACATGCCTTGTGTCTGTTCAAGTAAGTGACTTTGACTTGTCTAGAGAGATGAGATTAGAGATAGATATAGAAAAAAGGCAATATGTATACTTTGAAGGGCTTTCAGAAAGCACATCCATAGTAAAAGTACAGGATCTATACAAGGAAACGAATGTAGAGAGTGGCTAAGCAGAACTTTGAAACTCCGCCCGTAGTCAATAATCGCAAGGCAAATATTTGTCTACCGTCATCCATCATTGTCTGGTGAGATACTTACTGGCTTTCAAGTAAATGTCTTCATTCTTTTGACACGACAAGTACGTCCAACGCGCGAGTAGTCGAGGCATTCGCATCTATGTATTTCCATGGCTGAAAATACAGAGGAATCAGAAGAAATACTGAATAGCGCTCTTCAAACGCTATACGATTATCAACCGATCACACTCACTTCCGCTGGATCTCTGTTCTCATATACCTCTACGCCTCCGAATGGGTCACCTTTGACAATAACTCTTCGTACTCCAGACACTCATCCATCGAATTGGTCCCTTCACGCCTCTTCCATCTGGTCAGCTTCGAGGCATCTCGTAGATCACCTCGACCATCTCCACTTGGATTCACATCTTGCTCGTGGAGATCAAGTCCGTTTGCTAGAACTCGGCGCCGGCGCAGGGCTACCCGGAATCCTCATCGCGAAAACATACCCAGACGTTCTTGTCACTGTCAGCGATTACCCCGACGAGGAGCTCATCCGGACGTTGTCGGAGAACGTCGAGAGGAACCATGTGTCCACCAATTGCCAGGCGAAGGCGTACGCGTGGGGCACAGATCCTTCCCCGCTGGCAACATTCACTCTGACTTCGAATCAGAACAGTTCTGGGTCAGGGAACGACTCGGAAGTCCACCTCTTTGACGTGGTCATCGCGGCGGATACGCTATGGAACCCTGACCTCCACGCTCTCTTAATCGATTCGTTAAAAATGATTTTGAGAAAATCGTATCACTCCCGCGCACACCTCGTCGCTGGTTTACATACTGGAAGATATACACTACAATCGTTTCTCGGTTCAGTTTCGCATGCAGGATTGGTTGTCGAGTCAATAGAGGAGAGAGAGACCAGTGGTGAGATACAGAGAGAGTGGGATGTGACGCGGGCAGAAGATGAAGATGAGATGGAAAGAAGGAGGTGGGTCCTTTGGATTGTCTTAAAGTGGTCCAAGACATTATTGATATAACGCGACTACTTATGTCCTCGAGAGATGTATACACGTTCTACATAGAAAGTGACCAAAGTACATAGAAAAAATTACTTACTCTCCAAATAGTTGATGGTTAATCCGCCAAAATACGGTATCATATTGTCATAAGGGGATACACAGCACGGTCAATACCGTAGCGTGCTTCGAGTGGTACCGCTAGCAGGAGTTCCGAATGTCATGACATTCGCCAACATGAAACCATGTCGTGCTTCCTGTCAGATAATCAGCGACCAATCATTGCAGTTCAAAGAAAGGCACTCACCAAAAAGAGCACAATGTTATCTTCCGTAACCTTGATATCCTCCACAGCAAGGTTATCAACAGATGAGGAAGGAATAGACCTGCTATTCTCGTTTGGTACCAGACCAGCGCGAGGACCAATTGTAGTCCATCCCCTAGCTGAGTCGCCTGCTCCAGAAAAGGGGGAGAAGTCGATGACATGCAAACGTGTCAAGCGGGTGCTCGACGCTGACGCGGCACCTCTGCTAGAATGGACTCTGCCCGGAGCAACTTCTGCATAAAACGCCTTGGTACCTACAACGCAAGGCCCACGAACTGCACCGGGATATCCGCTGATCTCTTTAATGAGACAGTATTGCCCCCATTGTCTCCAAGGCACACGGAAAGCGTCCCTCCTAGACGGGTACCGGAAGTAAGACTCTTTCAAAAAGAGCCAGCAGATCGGGGCGTACGCCAGGTGTGAGCTAGGAATGGGGCGTGCAGTAATGGCCAATACACGAGTTTCCGGTGCAGCATAAAACAGGGCGTCAGAAGGCAAAGAGAAATCTGATCTGGGGGACGCATTGGGGCAGAAAGCCGTGATGGTGTTAGCCCATGATTCTGGGAGCTCAAACTCGCGAATCACAGAGACGCAGGACACTTTTGAAACGTTGTAGAGACTTAGAAGCGCAGTACCGGCCTTCTTATTGAGTCCGAGGAGATATGTTTCGTCCAGAAATTGGACATCCTGATCGTCGAGCCACTATTACAGACAAGTTGGATGCCAATGAAGATACACATGGAGAAATTAAGAGCTTACGCGAGCATCAAAGGTGTGCCAATTCATGATTAAGTGCTTGACTCGCCCACCCGAAAAATCGATGGACACTGCTAATTTGGAACCACAGATCATTAGAGCCAATCGGACCGCGCGAACAGCCACCTGCGTAGAGAACTCGTAGGATAGCGCGCAAGCGCGCGGGTGCTTTCCGAAGGCCCACAGGTCTCTGAAATGAAGCTGAAGTCCGATCTGACCTTGATGACTGGTATTGAAATGTATAGTCAGATCACGGCTGAGAAGCTCAGTAAACCGGAAAAGCTGACTTGAATACGTGACAAGTGACCACCAGAGCTTGAAGATGTTCGACGGCTACGCTTTCAATGGTGGTAGTAGTGAACTTGAGATGACGCGTGTGAGTCGGAGGCCGGCTTGTCCTGCAAGACGGAAGCTCAGTCAACTCAAGAGTGCTATAAGCTGCACCATGAGCGTGGATCCGGTGAATAAACCCCCCGGAGAAACCGACTTGTGCTGGCATAGGAATCTGCAATTTACACTCATGCGTCCAAGCTAGCCTGGGCCAGTCTTTCCTGTAGGTCAAGAGGAGTTGAAGACGGGAAATCGGAGGCGCCCGCGAGTAGGCGGCGGGGCCATCCTTCATTCCAGAAAGAGCGAGCTCATATTTGTAACGGAGCGAATGATACTCCATCACGAGTATGTATACTCTCTGAAAAGCCTGTGTAGAACAAGGAACATTAAGCATGGTATACTTTTACCAAGGCAGAAAGAGATAACTACTTTACACGCTCGCCACAGAGTCGGCGGGTCGAGATACTCCAGAATCGTGATGAGGACATCGTTTGAGATTCTGTAATGGCGCACAGAGATTATTCGATGAGGAGACATGATGAACAAGCTAGTGAATCTGAATTTCGAGGACCCATTTGAACGAATTTATACCCTGCAGCAAACGCTGGTCAGGACATTTTGAGAGACAAGAAATAAAATAAAAATAAAAATAAGAGCGGTTGCTGTTGTACGTCGGATGGTCATAACTTTGTGGTCTGCCATCAGCGACCTGCATCGGTTTTCGTTGTTGTAAAGCGCCAAAGAGTCTAAAGGCGTTGAAAATTTTCAGTAACTCGATGCGCGCGGATCACGGTGTATGAGGAAAATCTTTTGTTGAAGAGACGGAGGACCACACTGCTTCTTTAAACGGTGTCATGTCAACGATTTGCGTTTTAGTTTGGAGCGAGCAGAGTTTACTGAAAGCTTTGAATGAATGAAGATTTCGACCGGGTGCGGGTGCGAGTGACAATAAGAGCCTTGCGATGGGGCGCGAACTTCCGCTATTAGCTGCTAACGAATATGGCAAGAGCGTACCGAGAAGTGGGTATGAATCATATTTTCGTTGAGGAGGCAGCAGAATAATAAGAATTATTGTAATCTAGCAAGCATCTGTAGACTGAGGCGATCTGAAGGCCAGGAAGAAGAAGGAGGAAGCAACGGAGATGGTGAAGTGGAAGAGAGATGCGCCACGTTCCATAACGCTGACTAAGCACACGGCGATCAAGACTGATCATGATGAGTCATCAACGACTCACCTCTCAACTTCAAACCGCCACAAGTCCAGAATATGGTCTGCAAGAAATGTGAAAAGGTCTTCATTTTTTGTTTTATAACGTCGAGATTCATTTTACTTACAAATATACCATAGAAACTTTCCAAAGTCGCTGCTCCAGATCCATTCACTTCTAGCTCTTCTAGTATCAAAGACGGCTCCCGCAAAGTTGGCGAAAACAAACTTCTCAGTCGTCCAGGAAGCTCAAAGAATCGATTTCAGGCGAGTTTTCTATCAACTTTTTAAATATATGCACGTCGTTCTGATTTATACCCAACAGCCATACCAAGGCAAGTGCAAGGACTGCAAACAGCCTTGTACACAGAACAAGGCTAAATACTGTCATGGTGAGCTTCTATCAACAGATCTTGCTCGGGTATCAAGCTTCTTACCGTGTTCATTAGGATGCGCATATAAGAAAGGACTTTGTTCAATCTGTGGCAAACAGATATTGGATACCAGCGGATATGCCATGTCTAGCAAGTAATTGCTGGGTCACTTCTAGTGTTGCGGCGTTGAGGCGAGTTGAGCGGACGCTGGGACGAACCTGATTCATATAGACTTCCACACTGTCTTTTGTATGTTCCATCACGATGATATTGTATTGGTTGTGTATCACTACTCTGATTTCCAGCGTCAAACTCTCTCATACCTCCTGCAATCCTGCCGAACCTTTGAATGGATAATGCGCAGCAAAGAAGTGACTTGAATGTACGATTCGTTTCTGTTCTTGCACATCGGCCGTATGACAGGGTTTTGAGGTGCGTTAATCGGAAATTTCTGTAATACCTGTACACGATCTAAATGCTTCACAGGGAATTCGCACTACTCTGCGTAGATGGCGTCTAGATCCCAATGTGCTGATGCAGTCGCATGCCGAAACTCCACAAGCTGATCTCACGACACTCTGAAGCCATCCTGTCACGCAAAACAAAACAAAAAAACGCATATATCTTTTGTATGCTCGTACATGGAGGTGTGTTGAAAATGAACTTGTGGAACTGGAGAATCCTGCTGTCACCATATGCAACATGTCTCGCACGTCTCGTTAAGCGAGATGCGCGATGCGCGCTTTCGAAGCCATCATTGCTTATCCAGCCAAGGAAGTGCGCAGCGAAGATAGTTCTCTCGTCCCCCAGAACCCATTTTGCGGGTTTATTCGGTTGGGCGCAGAATTTTTTTTGCCTATAAAATCGCTGTTCGGTCCCACTGGCATCTAGAGTCCCCTCCATCATTATCACTTCACCCACTCTTGGCAGTCTCAGCAGTCTCGGTCTTACTATCGCTTGACTCCGAATAGTGCACTCTTTATACATAATAAACCACACATTCTTTGCTCTATGGTCATGAAACATTATCTCATTCAGGCGTCTATCGCTCTGGCAACTCTTTCGGGCCTTGCGTCCTGTGTCACGATTGACATGGAAGGTCTCCCCGACACCGGTTTGAACACTACTGATTGGATCACTGGGGAACTTCCGCCTTTGGACGATATTTGGGACTTGAACGATATTCAGATTGCTGCGAAGAATACGCTAGCACCTGAATGGTACGGTACGTGCTCCAACGATGAAGTTGACCAGCAGTGCGCAAGTTTACACGTTTCTTCAGCATCTTACAGAACTGCTGCTCTGGATGAGGTAACGTACCAAGCAAACCTAAACGTTTGGCTAAAAGTTCGCCTCAATGGGTTCAGCTTTCGAGATGTTTCTGACGTAAATTTAAAGTAAGTACGCTCTATCAATTTAGTGAGGAATTGAGCTCAACGCGATTTAGTACTACCATTCTCGGTTACAACTTCTCCGCTCCGTTCTTTATCGCTCCTGCTGCGAAAGCAGGCCATGCTAACAAATCAGCCGAATTATCACTTGCCACGGCAGCTGGCAAGACTGGGTTACTCTACGTGGTAAGTTGTCTTGTGGTGTAGTATTTATGATGATCCACTGAACTATCTTTGCAGCCCAGTATTTCCTCCACGAAATCTATCGAAGAAATCGCTGCTGTTGGATTTGAGAACCAGACAATGTTTCATCAAGAGTATATCTGGTCAAACCGCACGCAGCTGATAGATGAGCTAGATCGGATGAAAGCTGCTGGATTTAAAGCCATATTTCTCACCGTAGATAATACTGGGATTAATGGTATAAGGTATAACAATTGGGTCAGTCGTCTATCCGTATCACTGACCACTTGTTTGCTTTCAAGGACTCGGTCTCTCCGATTCACCGGAACTTCGGATGAGTTAGTAGCGTTCTCAACCCTGCACCTGAGCACAGTCTGACGCTTCTTAGTACCGGCCATTCAGCCACTTTCGACTTACAAGCCTTGGCTGACATACGCAACCTTACGACACTGCCTATAGTACCGAAAGGAATCAAAACAGCCGCTGATGCACAAACATGTCTCGATCTCGGATTTTCGGCGATTTATGTATCGAATCACGGTGGACGTGTTCTGGATGGCGCTCCTACCTCAGTCGAAATTCTTCTTGACATCCGCAAGAATGCTCCTGAAGTCTTTGAGAAAATGGAGGTATACGCTGACGGAGGGGTAAGAAGAGGCAATCATGTTATAACACTGCTGGCTCTTGGTGCGCGAGCGGTTGGTCTAGGAAGGAGCCCGATGTTCGCCAATATCTGGGGCGAGGAAGGAGTGTTGAGAATGATCGATTTGCTGAAGACAGAATTGACGACCACAATGCAGCTCATGGGACAACCTGATGCCGCCCAAATCAACTCGTCCTATGCAAGTCTTCCGTTTAGACGAATTTCGGCTTTACTGATCACTCATTTTTCTAGATCAACACCAAGCAAGTCGAAGCCGATTACTTTGGCATCTAAGATTGTTGCATTCCAATCTTCTTGCAGTTCGTATATATTGGCACCATCTACGTCATGTACGTCAATGGCCTGTACAATCTTTATATGCATGCAGTAAATTTCCGAACCCGCAAAGACATTCTTCGTTAGTCCGTTCTATTGAAAGCTAATACAAGACAGCAAATCTAAGATACACAAAAGCACAAAAGCAAGATGAAAACATTTATAAGATTAAACATGTGAAATTTTCTGCGTCCTCTGCTCATAGATCTCCTCGTCGATGGTATGTTTCGTCAAGAAGCGATAAACATACACATGCTTCGTCTGGCCGTACCTCACTAAACGTCCGATGGCCTGAGTTTCGCAGGCATTGTATATTTCTTGGGAGGGCGCCAGCAAGGGGGAGAGGAAGATGGCGTGATTGGCAGAGGTCAAATTAGCTCCGCTGGCGCTTTCATCCATTACATTGAGGAGTAGTACACGCTCCTCGCTGTCATTCTGGAACTTCTCCAAGTTTTTGCTCTTTTGACTAGCGCTACCTTTAATCTCCAAGAACTTGACCTTGTTGTAAGTCAAGGCCTCAGTGACTTTCTTCATAAGATCAGGGAACTGAACGAAGAGCAGAACACGGTCGTCCTTTGGAATTTTTCTTCTATATAGAACATTAGTATACGAAGTTTTGAGTTGATAGACAGAAAGACACACTTAATCAGGTCAATCACCTGTTCAAGCTTCATTCCGAAATGCTTTCCACGACCATCACGCTCGACGTCGTCTACTCCCAATGAGTCGGCTTTGACGATATTGAGTACCCGTGCAGCAGACTTGCAAGCGCCAGAACTGGCGTAAACACATTCCTCCTTTTCAGCACAAGTCTTAACACAGGCGCTACATCCAACATGACCGCAGGAGGATAGAACTGAAGTCTCCTCGATATCTAACTGGTCTCGTCCACAAGACGGACAGGATAAGACGGGAGGTGTTTCCCTCTGCTTTTGCAAGTCTCGGACCACAGTAAAATAACGCAATGACCGTATCCGACCGACGAGTTCCTTCGTCAGGCGTCGGATTTCGTGAGTCTTTTCACGATGTTCCCATATCTGGGCCTTGACACTTTCAGTGAGATTCACATCCTCCTTGCGAGGCTTCGACTTGTTCGCAGGAACTTCGGCCTCTTCGATGAGTGACAGAATCATCTCTGTCGCATCCTGATCATCCACTCCCTCTGTTCTACAGACACGGGCCCATTCCTGGAACATAGACTCGCCGCCTGGACTGCCAATCTTCTTTTCTCGTTTCACGCCATCTTTAATTGCTTTAAGAAGTTCGTCCTTGCATTCGTTCAATTGCTTCTGGCGTTCCTGGACGATGACATCACAAGCCTTCATGGCGTTTTCGTTCGTGGTCTCGAGGTCGAAATGTGAGCAGCGCTTCAAAAGGGCTTCTTCGGCCGAACTAGGGATCTCATGAGCACAAAAGAAGTCAAGTCTTGTGTGTCTACTTACTTGCTTTCACCAAGAGATTGGGCGACTCTCTTCTCTCTATCGCTCTCTGTCTTTTTACCGCGTTTCACAGTCATCTCCAGAGCACGCAGGTGATGCTCTAGTTCCAGGTATATGGCAGTTTCAGCTGCAGGAAGAACGATCTCGACTTTCTTCTCTGTCCAAGGGATCTCGTCGATTTCAGCAATATTCTAGAATAACAGATGAGTGATAAGCTAGATCCATAATCGACAATACTCACCTGCCTGACAAAACGGTTCAAGAATGTCTGTCCAACACCATGACGATGTGCGTGCCATTCTAGACTGTGAACCTCGCGGAAGGAATGGAACTTCTCAACGTCTTGAAGAAGAAATATCAACAGTGTATTTACAACGCTCTAAATTTTTAACTTACCTGTCTGTTCCCTTTTCCGCTTTCGCGCTTCTGCAGACTGACTCTCTGCGTCATCATAGATCCCTAAATGTATGTTCAAAAAAGCCGAAATTGTCTTAAGAGCGCCAAAATCGTGAATTGGCGGTGTTCCAGACAAGACCCAATGCCTATCTGCCGTCAGGTTAGTGACAAGCGAGAGGACTTTTCCATCGAGGTAGGTGTATTCATCTACAACTTTTCGAGAGAAGTGGAACATCTCCAGTGGCGGAGCTTGCATTTGCGTCCAGTCTCGACGTACGCCGGCGCTCTTTAGTTTCCAGGGATCGCTTTCGACGCGCTTCTGCTTCTTGACAGGAGGTTGGCTGTCCTCGTCCCTCTTACGCTTCTTTGTGGGTTTTGTAGCCTTCCCGGAATCTTGATCCACATTCATGTCATCGTCTGTGGAGCTAGGAATAGGGCGTGCAGTCTTTTTCTTGGTAAGCTGTTTGGGTTTGGGCTTTGACTTCGAGGATTTTGTCTCCTCCTCAGAAGAGGTCGCAACGCGCCTTTTGGAAACATTGGACTGCGGGGCCTCTTCATCCTCGCTGGCCAATGAATTGTCATCATCGTCCGACAAAACAATAACCTTCCGAGCTGCTGCACGAGGTTTTCGTTTTCGCCGCACGTCCGAATCTTCTTCCTCAGTCTCAGATGGGGGCACGGAAGACGCAGACGACGTAATCAACTCAGGGTTTGACGTCGACCCTGCCCTGCTGTAGGAAGGGACTAGCACACCGTCCATGACCATTCGGATTCTTTTCGTCGGTGCAACGGAGTCTACAACGGCATCTAATTCTTTCTTCCCTTGTTTCGTGGCGGCCTCAGTTTTCTCAGCCGCGTCCCTGTATGACTTGCCTTTCAATCTCTTCGATTGCAACTGTGCAGCCAGAATGGCTTCCCTCTCAGCTATCGTAAAACAAGTTGAGTAAGCAGTTATCATGCGGGACAGGCGATAGACAAACCTCTGTCCTGACCTTCCTGAATCTCATCTTTCACCGCCTGAGATCCTTCATCCTGTAGACGGTCGGTTTGGGCCTTCAGGGACGAGGAGATGATCCGGAGGTGATCGTTAAAATGCCGACCATCCTTTGAAGGAAGTGATCCTACCGCAGCAAGTGCAGAAAGATTTTCGAGGTACACGGTACTCTTGAAGATGTTGGAAGCCACAATTATGATATCAGCGTTTTGGAAATCTTCGATTGTAGCGGAGTTCAAGTTGGAGACAGTCGAGAGTACCAGTGTGGTGAAACGCTTCTGCGTGAATTTTCGAACTTCAGAGTCCCACTGTCTAGTCAAATGAGGAGGGACGATAACAAGAGTGGCATTGAGTGAGATCTTGCCAGTGACACGTCCTTTCCTAGAGAACTCCTTCTCAACGTTATTCCAAGTACAGTCGATGAGTCCGAGTGTGATAGCTGTTTTCCCGTAACCAACTTGATCAGCCAGAACACCGCCCCTAACATGAATGGGTCTTTGAGCACGGCCCTCAGCTCTCCATCCGAGAGGTCCTAAGATAGCTTCCGAGACCTCCTCTTCAACAAACGGATCTGCACCGATGTCTTCCTGATGTATCATCCACTCAAGGGACCGAAGTTGTTCCTTTCGCAACGGAAGTTTAAAGTTAGGAGGCTGCACATGCTCCTTATCCAGTTTGTTGCTCATGATCATGAACTTGGGCAAATTCAGGCTAGACTTTGGAACAAAGTTGGTG
>JH814818.1:459503-476549 GCA_000296255.1 Omphalotus olearius VT 653.13 | reverse complement strand
AGCATGGGAGGATGAAAGTTTCTCTCGATGTAAGCCTGCTTGAAAGGCTCGATCTCGCACGAGAAGACGTGTTCAACTTCCAGGTCAACGCTATAATGGTCACGTATAGAGTTCTGAATCATTTCCAAAGCAAGTAAGGGAGACTCGGTGCCAGAACACATCGTAGCGACGCGAATTTTGCGACCTGCAACACGAGTAGCCACGCCCTTGATTTGAGGAATGCGGCCGACAAGGTCTGAGAAAATGGCAGGAATATCGTGTATGGGTGGTAGGTCGGATGCATCTATAGCAGATGCTCTTGCACCAGACTTGTCTTTCTTTGCTAGTACCGGCTTGTCGTCCTTCTCTACGTCCTCGTCCGAGGAACTGGCCGCTTCCTCTTCCGTGCTAGCCTCCTTTTTCTCTTTAGATCTTCCACCTTCAAAGAAGCTAGTTATAGATTTTTGCCCTCTGGGCTTCGATATTGACGCTTTGGCCATGGACGGCCCAACGTATTCAAGGGGAAGTAGGGGGGGGGGTCAACGAAAGAGAACCTACGGTCACGCGACAATCACGCGCGGCGGCCCCGTGCATGCTGAGTCATCGTAGTATACTTTGCTAAAGAAATCGTAAATAAATTATACACTATAACTAATGTGCGACCTAATGAACAAAATGCTGGAGAAATCGAAAATGAGCTAGGAATACAAACATCATGATAATATGCCTGAATCGCGAACGAACATCCACCGGTCCCCGACCCTTTGCATACGACCGCCCGATGACCCACCAGATGCAGCTGCCGACCTGGGATCTGCTGCGATCGACGGGACTCCCTCGAACATCTTCGTGTCTACACTGATGTCGGTGCTTACATCACTGTTCCACTGCTTCGTGATATTCTGTCCAACATTCCCAGCTCCTACGACCCCGCCCGGCGCACTCGTGGAATGTCCGCCATAGCCTTGCGAACCAGCGGGCTGACCTTCGCCCAAGCCTGCCTTATCCCATTCCTGTAATACTTGACTGGGGTCTGCGCCGGTACCGGCCAACATGACGAATTGCATGAGTTGCTCCGTAGTAGGGGCAGAACCGTAAGAAGTGGACCACATGTTTCCTAGAGCCTCCCAGGATGAAGGCGATGTGAAATCAAACATCGCGACATTGAAATGTTCGAGGCCAAGTTCCAAAGGCGCCTGCTGTGACTCCCCTGCCGCATTGGTAGAAATTGACGTTGGAGAAGAAGCCGATTGTTGGTTCATCTTCGTTGCAGAACTTTGCTCTGCCACTGCCGTGTAAATGCTATCTTGGGACGAGGATCCCGTCGTCGTCCCTGTGTTTAGGGGTTCTGAGGACTGAGCCCGGATATCTCTTCCAAATTCGTCTTTTTCGACACTACCAGCCCTTGGCTGAGATTCGTCCGTATTACGTGAATCTCGCATTGCTGCAATTGACGGTCTCCTAGGAGGGCTATACGGCTTTATTCTTCCACCCTTAGCCCTATATCTACTGGGAGGACTTCTCGAGCGGCTTTGTCTCGTCTTTCGCGGAGGACTTTGATCTGCATCTCTGAAGCGATCACGCCCATCTCGAAAGCCTCGACCTTCATCCCATCTACTCCGTCCACCTCTGAAGCCACCTCTTGGGCTTCCGTGGCCTCTGTGATAGTTATCGTAATCTTTCCGGTCCGGACTACTATACCGCTTATAATGAGCATCGGAGCGGGAATCATTTCTGTACGCCGGCGGTGCTTGGTTTATGTCAGTCGCTATGGAAGATAAAGGAACAGGCGTGGCATTGGGATAAGAGGGAGTAGCCCCAATCTGTGCGGTTTGTGTTAATTGTTGAAGCAAAGCTAGTTGTGCTATGTCTAACTGTGGCCCAGGGGGAGTTACAGCCGTATTTGGTGGTGTTTGCCTAGCATACACGGTGTCAGTAATGCCGTTACATTGCTCTCCACAAGATATAGTATGACTCACTGAGTGGGAGGGGCAGAACCTGCATTTACGGCCTGAGTGAGGAGAGCAAGCAGTGCTGATTGCGGATCCGTAGAAGCAATTGGCGGCGAGATTTGTGGTGGAATGGGAGGAGTCTGAACTGTTGGCGGCGTTGCACTTGCACGGGCTTGGGCTGCAACTCGTGGATCGGAAGTAGCAACTGACTTCGGGATTGGTTCTATCGAAAAACAGACCAATGTAATTTTAGCGGAAGGTTCTCAATTCACGAGAGCGGCAGTTTAGAATGAATTAAATTCATGATACTTAGCGTACAACATGAACTGTGATAAGCACCTTTTACGCTTTCCTTTGACTTCAGCACATCCGTCAGTTGGGTCAAGATAGCGGAAGGGAACGTGTTCCCTTTCACCCAGATATCAAGGATCTTCTTTGCCTTTTCCTGTAATTAGACATTGATGGGAACAGTCAGGACTGTTTCTACTTCACGTTTGTCAAAGAGAAAAAACGAAAATCGTATCGGAAACACAGTCATGTGACATGACGCGACGAGGCGAAAACATAAGACCGTAGACAGCCCTTTATCAACCAGATTCCGTTTTTGAGGGCCCACGACAATGGTGGCAAGGAACATAGGCGACCTGAAGCTCGCTACGCTACAGAACCAAGGTCTAGCTATGCAGTACATGCTATCATTGTGCAGCGTGGATCCGAGGTCCAAACGTTCGTGTGTTCCAGATGCTGAAGCTGAAAGCTTGCCCACGACTTCTGCAGGTGACTATTGTTACTATTTCACTAACCTTTAGCTCGGGAGTTCCGGCGGTCATCATGTCCTGAAAAAGGCTTTCCAAGACACCTTCTATCCTTAGTAGGAAAGTGGCACAGTTGCCTTCCGCAGCATTCAAGTCGCCAGTAAGGTCTTGCTTGCTAGCTTGGTGTTTTGCAGCACGAGAGAGAGCATCAAGAACATATAGACTAGACACTTTGGCCGAAGCAGACAGTGATTTGTGGGTACGATAGAGAATAGACACAAGTTGGGTATCATCCTGGGGCGATAACAGTAATCAGCGGACGTTAGAAAAGAGAGGAGTCCGACAAAAATCATTCAAACTCGTACCTTCATTGACTTCAATGCGATTTCTGTCAACTTACTCATTTTCGAAGCCGACAAATGCTTTGCCTGCACCACCTCCTTCAACTTCAATTCAAAGTCCTATGAAGCTTACAATTAGAAGACAATGAGACACAGTAATTCTTACAAACCTCAAGACGACCCATACAGGCACTGTTCGTGAATGACGCGACGAATCCAGAGCGAAGAATATGGTGGTAAAGAGCAGAGTGGTGTTTACGCGTATTTACGTGCGCCAAAGTATTTCTGGAGTCTGAGTTTTCACTGACGCGACCGCCTCACGGCTCGAATCGCATCGAATGTCGACGAGGGCTAAAGCAACACTCGGTGTTGCCATCCTTCTTTCCTCTCTTACGATATGGGGTGTCCACTTTCAGCAAGAGCAAGAACGTGAAGTATGTATAATCCTTGTAATCCATTCACATTCTTCATTGATTTTCTCAACAGACGATGTATCAAGGTGTGCTCAGAGACGACGAGCGCCGTCGCGAGAAAATGCGGCAAAGACAGCAAGATCTGGAAGAATCTAGGCGCAAGCGAGAAATTTACGAGCGTGTACAGAGTGTGGACAACAGTAGTTCTGGTCTTGGGTCATGAGCGACCTGTCAGTGACTCCATGTTGTACAATTTACCGTTTGCTCATGCATTTACCCAGCTTGCTATTCCGGATTGATATATCGTTGATGATTACTGGCCACTGGTATATCTGTGGCGGCCAAGGTTTTGCTTTATTACTGTGCTCTTTGCACCTCTCTCTTCGGCTGTGAGACATTTACCGACAGTATTCTAAGCCGGTTTTACTTTAGAGCCACCGAGTCGCACCGAAAGCATTTGTGTAACTGTACGGACTTCAAAGAATAAACAGGTTCCCTCAGAGATACAGTTGGATTTTGCCTGAAACTTTCTCTCGCTACCTCGACGAGTCTATTCTTAATAGTCGAGCTTTTGCTCTATAGATTCGGTCAAAGGGTCGACTCTCAAAATCGTGAGGAGTCGCCTGGACTGGGAGTCCAGGACACTGCAGGACAGTGACTGGTAGGGTAGCCGTGCATGTGACTACCAGCCAATCAGAGACGGCCATTCAAGATTTTTTTGAAAACGCATAATTGCGGGGTTGACATCCAACCACCGACGAGCTCGAGGAATTTCAAAATGCATCAAGCTCTGCTAATCGACGAAATTCTACAAGTCGTACTCGATTCCTGTTCAGAGTCGAGCACACTCAGTCGAGTCGCGAGGACGTGTCCAGCATGGAAAGAGCCTGCTCTGGATCGCCTCTGGAAACGTCTTACGTCTTTCGCTCCTTTACTCATGCTCATCCCTGACTTACGATGCATTGATGGTGTATATGTACGCATCTTTTCCTTGCCCTGTAGGCCAACTACTGAACTACTTACTGAATAGGTCCTCGGGTCTTCGTCTGGTCTCGATCTACGTTCTCTACGTTCATATGCTTCAAGGGTGAAGCATGTTGTTCATCGTCATAAACTTCGGGTGGATTCTACCGTTGCAGAGCTCCTTACGTCCTTTGAAGAAGGCGGCTCCCGCATATTCCGGAATCTTATCTCTGTTCAACTTTCTCTCGTCAACTGCCATACACTGTGCCTGCCGCTTTCATCTCCTGGCAAGCTCGAGAGTCTAGATCTCGATCTTGGTTTCAGTTCACAATCTTCTCAAACCTCAAATGATGCCGCCATGAACTTCCTTGCCAGCGTAAAACGTGTGTCGTCCAGTCTTACTTCTCTCAGCCTCCGAGGATCCGCTTCGGAGCAATTGGTCTACACCATTTCTTCTCTGTCTGGCTTGAAGGTTCTCAGCCTTCGTCTGGGTCATACTTTAACGGTAGACTCCATTGTAGCAATGTCCACCTTCCCCTCCCTTACCGATCTAGAGCTCCACGCATCGCATATCCAGCCTGCAGACCTGAACTTCCGCAAGGGCTCCGCGTGTTTTCCTACTTTAACGAAGTTGAACGTGCGTGGTCACTCCGCCTTCATTGAGAAGCTTGTGCAGAACATGCAGTCCGATCGTTTGCGCTGCTTGCACGCTGACATTAACCCCGTCACAAATTCGGATGACAAATGGATCTCTCTTTTCTCTGCAATTAGAGATAGAACTAAAGATACCCTCCGTGATTTCACGATAGAACATCACTTAGAAGAAGACCATACCCCCAGCAATGATACCTCTGAGAATTCTAGCGCTCAGACTTCGGAAACTATCTCCAATGATCTGCTCACATTTGACATCTTACACCCACTTTCTAATCATCATAATCTTCGGCGACTTGTTTTCGATACCACTCCACCGATTGTCATGCGAGATCAAGACTTTGACCGAGTGGCTAAATGGTGGCCCTACTTGGAGCATCTTGACATGGGCACGCTTCCGACAAATCACTCCGGATGGGTGCCAAAAACGTCTGTCAAAGGGCTATGCTTACTCGCACAAAAGCTACTTCTACTTCAAAGTTTGGTGTTACCCATCAATACTGAAATAACCAGCGAGGCTGCTGCCAAATGCAGTCAAAATCCAAGAAACTCTCTACAGAGAGTTACTCTGACATCGATTATGCCTCCTGATATAGAATCGACTGTTACGTGCCTCAACCGTCTGTTTCCTTCTCTGGTGGAAATTGACGGCACAGCTGAACATGAGGACCACTGGTGCGAGATCCGAAATGGACTATTCCCTACCACGAAACTTTAGAGACTATTCGTAGACGAGATACAAGAGGCATGATACGTATTTAGACGTGCACGCTTCGACTCATACTTATAGATGATCTTAGATTTGTTTCCCTTAGAGATATCGTAGACGAGATACAAGAGGCATGATACGTATTTAGACGTGCACGCTTCTCATACTTATAGATGATCTTTAGATTTGTTTCCCTTAGAAATATCGTATATAGATTTGTATTGGCGTATAATGATACAAGCACGGTAATTATTCTGCTACTTTGCCCATCTAGATTTTTTGGGCTGAAGCATAATGCCATACGTTGTAGTATTGATTGTGATCCAACTCATCTTCGTAATGCCTCTCCCACAAGTCAAGCACCTCTTGTGATAGTCCAGTACGCAATGCTATACTCTTTGCACTACGGAAAAAAATCTGGGAAGTAGATGATGCAGGTAAGCTGAGCGTCACATTTCAGGCTGACCAGGGTAAGTTCTTACCCGTTGGTTGGCATTTAGTACTTCGCCTAATTCCTTGCCCTTCTCGATACCTTCTCCAGGCCAATTTATTGGACTGAGAAAGCTGCGGCAATCCATAAGTCTCAGAGTTGCGGAAGCTTTGATCAATTCCTCAATTGGTCGATACGACTTGCTCCTCGTTAAATTTCCAAATAGGTCTAGCCAGCCAGCATACCACGAACGAGAACCAGCGTTCTGCACTTGCTGACGCAAATCGGCATTAAGATCCAATTTGAAGGGGTCTAAGAGCTTCCTGCTCCTATCGTACACGATCCAATCCCCGTCGGCGATAAGTAAAAGGCCTCCTGAATATTATTTAGGTCAGCTTCTCAAGGAACACGTAGCTGTAAAAGTGTGACCTGGCCGTAAACACTTGGACAGTATATGGATCAAACCTTGAGGGTCAGTGACCTGTGAGAGGAAGCGTTAGTACTCAGCACCCTAATTTTATTTCGTACAACGTTACATGTTGAGCAACACAGCGGCAATGTATGATGTCTGCTTGGTTACGAAATTGTGGGATTCCAGCTGAAATATCACCCTGGATGAACCTAAGCACACCCGCTTCAGTATAGAAAGACGATATGCATCAGGGATGTTAAATACATGAAGTTCTCGGGAGCGTTCCTAGAGACACTATTAGCAACTCCGGCGCACAAGCTTTGCCGGCGAGACGTACGACTGGTTTTGTGCGACAAGGTCAAGCCCAATGACCCGAGCGTTTGGAAACGCTTTGGCTACCTCCTTGCCCCTGCCGGAGGTCGAAACTCTACTTTAATTCTTGTCCACTGGCTAGAGATGGTTCTTACCATATTCCTGAACCACACCCGACGTCGAGAACAGTTGGTTGTCTGCCGTCCGCAGGCTTGAAGCGGGCCTCTACCTTCTGGGCGATACCAGGAGGATAGAGCCCTCCGATCATCAGGTACCACATTCTATGCTGGAGGGCTAACCGCTGGGAACAAAAAAGATTATCATGGTAGAGGCGTCACGAAAGACCGGATGGGACCCACATCCATCTCCTGGAAGTCGGTAGGCAATTTATACGTCTAGAGATGGCGATGAGCTCCTGTGTCTGCGGTCAGTATCGAGAACTCACCTCTTCACGGATGTCATGCTTGTTCACAGACATGGGCACTTAGCATTAATTTAATAGACGGGGTTAG
Organism: Omphalotus olearius VT 653.13; assembly: GCA_000296255.1. NCBI lineage: Eukaryota > Fungi > Basidiomycota > Agaricomycetes > Agaricales > Omphalotaceae > Omphalotus > Omphalotus olearius. The sequence goes on along the minus strand of JH814818.1, from coordinate 469,117 downwards.
GTGCATTACCCTCACTTATAAGACTCCGGAACCTGAGCAATCGCGCTATCAACGGCGGCAATTAGGCAAAGAAGCTGCCATAGATCATATATCATTAGGCGATAAAGCCTGCGCTTGCCGCACAATCCGTAATCTGCAGTACCAGTTATAGCCAAATTCCACAGCATCATGAGAGTTGTTCGGAAGGCCGACTGAAAGGCAGGCATAATAAGGTTGCTCGGAAAACGATAACGGCAGGCTCAGTGATGAGAACTCAAGAATAGCCTCCTGGATTGCCCGAAGCGAGGCGACCAAAAGGGGGGCACACAGATCAGACATCTGACTGATTATTGGCATGAACGAGATCATAACAAAGGTAGCCTAGAGAATCCTACGAGTCACATACATCCACCCAAATACACATGTACAGTTAGACAACAGGGGGCTTGCTACCAGGTGTGAAGGTGTAGGTCAGTCCGCACTTGCCGCAGTACTGACGGTCCTTGTGGAAGGCCATCTAAAAAAGAATCGGAATTAGTTGAAGATCCCATCATCAAGCCAAGAGTGTTATTTAATGAACTCACAAAGATACCAGCACCGCATTCAGCGGAGGGGCACTCGCGACGAAGACGCTTGATCTTGCCGTCAGAGTCGACCTTGTAGTACTTCAAGATCGACATCTTGACCTTCTTGCGCTTGTGCTTGATCTTCTTAGGGGTCTATAAGACGAGGAGATTTCAGCTAAACAAAGTACACCATAAAACATCAGCACGTACGTTGTAGGTCTTCTTCTTGCGCTTCTTGGCACCACCACGAAGGCGAAGCACCAAATGAAGGGTAGACTCCTTCTGGATGTTGTAGTCGCTAAGGGTACGACCATCCTCAAGCTGCTTTCCAGCGAAAATCAGACGCTGTTGGTCGGGGGGAATTCTAAGTCTGGAGTGAGGGAGAGTTACTAGAACGAGATAAAGGAATACATACCCCTCCTTATCCTGAATTTTGGCCTTGACATTGTCGATAGTGTCAGAGGATTCCACCTCAAGGGTGATAGTTTTGCCCGTAAGGCTAAAAAAGATAATCAATGAACGAAGAGAAGGAACGCAGTCACGCAAATACATACGTCTTCACGAAAATCTGCATCCTGAATCCGGACGCTCCTGTCTGTCCAACGAAATCAACGGTGGAGTCTTTGACAAAAGCAAGAGCCGATGTATGAAAAGTTGAAGTTGTACTAAGCGAAGTTTTTATAGGTCGCTTAGTAAGTGTTGATGGTCCGTGCGTTAAGGTTAAGACTGAGACTGAATTGGTCAGCATGGGAAGGCGCGTTCGGTCGACGCGTCTCGCCTTTTACATACCAACCTATCACCAGTTACGACGCGTCAACTTTCAATTCTGAAGTCCCCCGATGAGCGACGATGAGATAATGATGGATGTTGACCCTATTCCTTCTACCTCGAAAGGAAAAGGCAAGGCCACCAATACGAATAGCCAAGTTGAGGACGATACTTTGCCATGGTATGATATGCTGGAGGTCTCTTATTTTCTTTTCTGAACGCGTCCTAGGGTCGAGAAATATAGACCAGTGTCATTAGATGACGTGGTCTCGCACAAAGACATCACCAGCACAAGTAAGGAGCAATAATCGCAAGGAAACTCATTCACTCATGATGCCAGTCGAGAAATTCATTGAGAAGAACCGTTTACCTCATCTACTGTTTTATGGGCCACCTGGTACCGGGAAGACGTCAACTATACTTGCTGTGGCGCGCCGAATATATGGTCCTGGCTATAGGAAACAAATTCTTGAGGTGAGTTCATGAATTCTTCACCTCATGGCCAGCCACTGACAGTTTTACAGCTGAATGCCTCAGACGATCGTGGTATAGAAGTCGTACGAGAGCAAATAAAGCAATTCGCCGAAACACGTACTCTCTTTTCTAAAGGCTACAAGCTCATCATTCTCGACGAGGCCGACATGATGACCCAAGCAGCGCAAGCAGCGTTACGACGTGTCATTGAACAGTATACGAGGAATGTTCGCTTCTGCATCATATGCAATTATGTCAACAAGATCACCCCAGCAATACAAAGTCGATGTACTCGTTTCCGATTCTCGCCATTGCCGATAGTAGAGGTGGAGAAGAGGCTGAATATGGTCGTAGAGGCGGAAAAGTGAGTAAACATCTACACCCGAACTGTGAAATTGGCGATTTAGTCCATGGCAGAGTCAAGCTGACGGAAGACGGCAAGAATGCGCTGTTAAAGCTATCAAAAGGTGACATGCGACGAGCATTGAATGTCCTTCAAGCATGTCATGCGGCATATGATATTACCTCTGAGACGGAAGTGTACAACTGTACAGGAAATCCCCACCCCTCAGACATCGAGACCATCGTAAACTCGATGCTAGCTGATGAATTTACAACTGCATATCAACGTCTGTCTTCCCTTTCTTTGATCCTTTGAACCTATATATTCATCCATTATTTATTCAACAGTAATATCAACCATGAAAACAGAGAGGGGTCTTGCATTACAAGACCTTCTTTCTGGCGCTTACGAATACATTGAGGGTGTTGAACTCAAACAGCACGCTCGGATTTACCTCTTGGATCAGCTAGCCACCACTGAGTATGTCCCTCTTTTTGCTTATCAAACGCATGTACGAATTTCTTGTCAGACATCGACTCTCCACCGGAGGCAGCGAGAAAATTCAGATGACTGCATTGCTCGGAGCATTTAAGAACGCAGTGGAGTTGACAGCTGGTGGTTCTTGATTTGCGGAAGATTATTCTGAAGTCTTCTGTCCATCTATTGTTCCATCATACTTTGGTGTAATTCAATCTAAAGATCCCCCTCGCTACACATTCATGACATCAGTTCGAAGGCATCTTTAAACAGGTAGTTTTCAGGCCGTCTCCGCTCCACTTGGCTACCTCGATCAATAACTCTAGCTTCTTCTGCGATGCCGTGGCTGAGCGTAACTCATACAACGTAGCTGTGTGAATTTGATCTCAACTTTATGCTTTAGAGTGACATAAGGAGAAACGCACAAAGATTGAACAGGAAAGGTTCAGCAACAACCACACTTGAAGGGGATGCTTTGAGAGCTTTCTCCAAGACTTCGATGCCCTGTCCGAAAATGCGTTAATTACATAGAAACGTCGCATTGGAAAGGGATTTAACCTCTTTGAGTCTACCCTGACCTAGAAGTGCGACCGATAAATTATTCACGGCCTTGAACAGATGGTTAGCAATCACCAGATCCGAATTCTTTCGAATGATAACCAACCACATAGTTATCTTCATCCTTCTCGAGAATGTTCGTCAACGCAGCACTAGCATGCTCCCATTCCCCATTGGCCGACGCAAGCAAAGCAGTGTTCATATCCTTCATTGCTTGGTCTGCTTTTGGATCTTTTTCAACGATGGAAAAATGTGCAGCAGCTTTCTGTATATACCCGCTCTGGAGGTATATGCGCGCTATGGCAGATCGCAGTGCCGACGAATGCTCCTCGTCCTCTAGTTGCTGCGCGCACAGCGGCTCTAGCAACTTTGTAGCCGCTCCAAAATCCTTTTCGAAGATGACAAAGATTAGTTGCTCTGAATGTATACACGAATAAAATCTGAAGAGACCTTCATCTCCATCAATTGCGAGGCAATGATAAGGCATACCCTAGCGCCCCGCTCTTTCCACATAGCATTTGTGGTTGGATCCGACGATTTCGCTGAGGTTCGAGCTTTCATTTTACATTTCCGCAGCAACGCATTCAGCGCGTCGAGGTAGCCCATATGGTCGCCAGCCCAGTATTTTAGCCTGGCGTGCATCACTTCGAGTTCGAACGGAAGTATTCGGTCAAACAACCACGTTTTAGCCTCTTGTGGCTCGATTGCATGGAGTACAGAGAAGAGGTTGGTGCACTCTGCTGAAGTTTGGTTGAAGAGCCTGAGGCGGGAGAGACATGCTAATCGAAGATACCAGAGCTGCAGGGGAGACAATCAGCTACTTTGATACTCACCAAGGAATAACGTACACCTAGGATGAGAGGCAGATAGTCCGATTCTGGAGTGATGGTGACAATGCGGTCGCGAGCCATTCTAGCCAAGGCCCGCCAGCTGTTCGTCATCTGGCCAGATAGGTCGCCCGGAGGTTATTTTTCATCCCAAGCATAATTATCTCACAGAAGACTCACAACTAGCGTATGGAAATTACTGTTTTGCCACTCTCCTGACAAGTCTCGGACGGGTCGTTTCTCAGGCGGATAAATATATTTGTTTAAGAGCGTAGTCAATGGATCAGTCTATTACAAGACAAGTACGGTAAATCTTTTGATAGCCACCATGTCAAATAGAATGAAAGAGGGCGGCGTACGTTAGGGATTGGAAGAAACATTGTCGGGACGATGAGTCCTGGGGCATCGATCTCTGGAGCTACTTCCTCCTCCAGATCGCTTTCAGACGGTGGGGGAGGAACATCCTTGTTGAGATTGGGAGACTGGGCGGATGGTGAAATAGGAGAAACAACGGAAGGAACGACGGAAAGAGAATTCTCGTGTGCTGCAGGCGCTGGTTCATCGTGCGACACAGACTTGTCTTCTTCTTCGTCTTCATCTGAGTCGACGAGGAAGGGATCCGGTACCTCAGCATAAACCGAGGAGGGCCTTGAAGGTGAGCTTGGCGCGTCAACTTCGACAGAGTCGTCTGTAGCGGGGGTGTCCTGCAATTCAGACTGCTTCACTTCCTCCTCACCTACGGCTGAATCATCTAGAGACGGTAGACTTGTCTCCATAGTCTGCTGTTCACTCGACGTGACTGACGATGAGGAAGAAAAGCTGATTTCTCCGTCCTTCGAAGGAGAATGGGAGCAATCGTGGTCCGGGACGACGAGGGTGGAAGGAGGAGGAAGAGAAACACGACGACGCGTGATTCGACCGACCGGCAAATCAGCGGCATCGTCGTGATGGTGGATTACGTGAGACGCGAATGTCGAAATTGTTCGCAGCCGTCTCATGCTCGCCCGCCGCATCGTCTTCAGGCTAAGCATGCTGTGGTGCTTGCCTTCTGAAGGCGAAGAAGGCTCGTCATGGCCCTCTCTGGTCGCAGACGGGAATGCTACAGCCTTGGGCTGTGGATGCGGTTTGACGAGCTTCATCATCGGGCTAGGGCGGCTAGTAGTATAGCTTTCCTCTTTTCGGCCCTTTTTAAATAGTTTAGAATATACAATTGGACAATGAACAGACAATCCTGAAAATTCCGGTGAATTTCGTCCACTAGTCAGTGCCAGAACAATAGAGCAGTCCGGACGATACGAGGTCACCAACTCATGGCTCCGGCGGTGCGGTCCAGGCCACCGTCGATACGTATCTCGACCTCTTCGCGTACTCGAGAACGCGTCTCTTCGGTCCACACCCTTTGGGGCAGTGGCATCACAAATGATAGAGTGTTATACTCCGGAAGTTATTGGAACAAGTATTGAGGTAATGAACCCGGAGCCCCACAGTCTCTATCGGATTGAATCAATCAAGCATCATACGTACTGCAAAATGTTAAACCATACTATAATAAATGTATTGTTCCATAGAAAGCGCGATAACGAAACGACGAACATGATCTGGAGTATGAAGTACAGCTGAAATAATGCCTAATGTTATGATAATGCGGAATGATTGTCGAGTATCTACACACTGGACGCCGAAAATGTAAGAAATCGGAACTGCCGGGATAGTGGTATTATCATGAGTTCAACCTTACATGCCAGCCTGACGATTCAGGATGTAATGGCTCAGGTCTTGCCATCCTGTGATGAAGAATCAGTACCTACTCAACCTCTCTTAAATGGACAAATGCCATACCTCCCCCGACGCGACACATTACTTTCTTCGTCGTCATCGCACCGCCAGATTTGCCGGATCTCGTGAGTGTAGTCAATTTACAAGTAACCACCTTTCTACTCAATGCGTTTGAGAAAGCATACTGCGCCTTAATTTCCTCATTCTCCTTTGGAATCTTCTTTAAAGGCGGATCAACTCGTTCGATCAGCAACCCATGTGCGATAGAGTTGACCACAAATGCAACTTCAGTGTCAAGCGGGTCATTCTTGTCGATCGGCACGTATTCATGCATCGGCAGATTGTCTGACGGTGTATAGGCACCTGCGCGGGAACCAGATCGAGAGGGCGCACGGCTCGCCGAGCCGTCCCTGAAGCTCGATGGGGGGAGTTTGCTTGCTGACGGCCGACCCGAGCGACCAATGGTGCCTTGATAGACGGGCACCTGCTGCGCACGCGCTTTCAGTGCGGATTCAGGTGTCTGCGCTCGAGCAGCGGACGATCTAAAAGTCGTGAATGGACTTTCAGCGCGAGTGTAACTAGACATGGAGGTAGAGGGTCTTGAAGGGGAAGAAACTGAGAAACTGGGAACGGGTATCATAGATCGGCTCGGGGGCCTTGGAGGATGTCCGCCTAGCATGCCATTGGAAGCAGTGCTCAGAGCGGGGGAAAAGGCACGTTGCGTCGCTGTCGTGGGCTCGTCATCATCGAATCCAGCATCAGAGAGTGGCCCTGCTATGGATTTCAGCTTATTTGAAGGGCCAGGGATATAGCTGGGCGTTTTCGGCCTAGGACGCGGGCTTGTACTGCTCAGCCCAGCAGAGTAGGTGTGCGACGGTGCGCGAGAAGGCGTCTGCGCTCGCGAAGGAGGTCGGAAGGACGGCATTGGGGGATACGCATTTGATGATTGTGTTGTAGACACTGAAGATGTCAATGGTGACCACGGACGAGACGATGCCATGGACGTGCGTGAAAGACTTCGCCGGTACGGTACAGGTGGTATATCGCTATACATGCCAGTAGCGGACGGAGCCCTCTTCGGTAGCGTAGCTTTAATCGTACGTTCATCGGGTTCCACCTTAGTCGAACTATTCCATGTAGGTCTGTTAGGCGGTGTCCTGCTCTTCACCGTAGCATCAACACGTATGTTTCGCGGTGATGAGTCTGGAGTAAGACTTTGACTGTATTTGTGGGAGGGTCGATCTGGTGTTATGGGCGTGGTAGGACCGCTTCCGCGCAATGCTGTGAATAAAGAAGTCTTTTGTCGACGAAGAGTAGGACCAGGAGGCGGTTCCGAAGATGGGGCTCTCGTTGCTTTGGATTTATTGATCGAAAGTGGAGTGACAGGCGAGATGGGTGAACGATTTGCACCCGTTATTTTTCGAGCAAACTTCCTGAAGGGAGATATCGACCGGGAGATGGAGCTGCCAGCACTGGCTGCTTTGCCCACGCGAGGGGCACTTGGTGGGGTAGCCAAGTAACCATTTCTTGTGGACTGCGTGCCGGAGTGACTAGATCCATTTTCACTAGCCGCGTCACCATACAGCAAAATCTTCCGGACGTTCTCCATTTCGGCATCCGTCCTTGTTATTCTTTCTCTCAGATTTTTCCAGCGCTGTGCAGATTCGGCGTGTCGCCGCAAGGTTTCTCCGTTCTTCGTGACGCGATCGCGAACCCCTTTGTCAATGATAGAAAGCACCTTCGAGGTGGCTGGCATGTAATGTCTGAGGAAAGACTTTCAGAATAACCGAACAGGGGACAAAGCGTTGCTTACTTCTTCTTCGCCTCAAAAGAATCTAACAGCGAAGTGAAGGTCTCAAAATTCGGTGGAGACTTCTCAGCACGATGCGTAAGAGAAATTTGCGACTGGGATAGACCATCTTCTATTCCTCTTCGGTGCACTTGCCAGATGAATTCCTGCCTCGACGTCTCAGCATTTGGCTCCTATAAAGCACAACTATTACGTACCTGACACCGATTTACGCCCTTCTCCAGACTCGACATCATGCCATCTGCCTGATCCGTGACGGTACGGAATACGGTCAGCCACTTATCCTCCTTCAACTCTTCACGCAACACGTCGCTCTCATCCTGTACAGCTTCCCACTCAGATACTAACGCGGCATGCTTGCGAAGAATAGCCTCGTTCTCGCTGGAAGCAGCCGTTTGGGAGACTGTTGGAGTGGCTTGCAATATCTGTTCCAAGGAGTCGTTGATTAACTTCATTCCTTTAGATACGTTATCCAACTTCTCATCCAAACTCATTAAAGATTGGTCTATGACGTTTGTTGTACCAGCAGAGTCGCCTGATGACTGTGATTTGTGCCTGAGCTCTTGTATTTCTGACGATACAAAAATATCAGTACAGATACCGGCAGAATGCCGCAGAACGCTCACCGAATATCCGCGTCTGAATGTCAGAGATCATATACGAAAGTTCAGTCATATGAGTCGAAATGGCGAGCAAACGTAAATCCCTGCACTTATTGAACATCAGAAGGTACTGTTAGAGCAGAGGTAACGCACTCTTGACTCTTTTGCTTTCCATTCTTTCTTAGAGGCGTCCTTTTGGCTGTGATAGTGAGATTCTCTGCCAGAAGTGCACTGAATCAACGACGAGATAAATCTTGAGTCAAACGAAAGGACAGCTCACCTTCGTCCTGTTGATCTAACGAGACTTTCGATGACGAAGCTGAGCTGACAGATTCTGGCGATGGCGGGGCATAGATTCGAGAAGAATTACTGTTGAGAGAACTTTGGGAGGAACTGACACTAAGAGAAGGAGCCATATTCTGAGATAGCAAGAGAAATGGAAATAGAAAAGAAGAGAAAGAGCGATGTAGGAGCTTTTGAGAACAACACGAGCCGGAAAGACAATTGCAAGAGAGTATCCGCCGAAGTCGTCGCCACTGTCCAGAAGAACGTTAAGAAAGCGTATCAGAGGAAGCTAGGACACGACGCCGGCGGATCTCAGAGCGATTATGAGCGTTAAAAGAGTAGGATAACGTCGACAGCGATGCGCCAGGTGAACTCAGGTGATTAGAGGGCTGACCGTGGAAACACAGCCACCGAGACTGTCAATGTCACTTTAACCTCGAATTTCGTGATCTTCAATATTGATATTCATTGCAACGAATGCAGGTCTCTCAACAAAAAAACAAAACAAAAAAACAAAACAAAAGATCGGTAAATGTACAACTAGTCGACCTGCATACCCGTCTCATTTTCTCGTGTCGCCATCTCTACATCCATCTGCTCCCTATCCGTTTCACCCTTCGCAACATCCTCATGATCATGTTCGTTCGCGGTTGTCGACGCAACTTTCACTAGATATTCTTCCAAAAGTGTCCTTCCCCAGTTATTCCCATCTTGCAGCGCCTTATCTCTCCTCGAACTGTATATAGTTGGATCAACTGAGTTGCTAATCCCAGGTAACAACCCTTCCAAAGCCCAGATATGATTAGACTTTTCAAGACCTTCTTGAATATTCTCACTGAGGAGAGGATGGTGAAGAATTCCAGGATAGTATCGCCCGCTCAACATCGCAATTGAAAGTACAGCCTCGTAGCCTTCTTTGAGTATGGGTCTGAATTTGTACCCAATAGGCGGTTGCGGCAGCTTATAATAAACTGATGGGAGTGGGCGCGAGAGCTGCACACTGGAGTCAGGCTCAGGCTGTGACGAGTCCGGAGGTAGATCTTTTGGTGGTAGCAATTGAGAGAGTACCTGGGGAGAGGTTTCCTCGACAGGAACAGCCGGACTAGGGTTCGGGAGTGCCTCTGGCTTGAGCGGTGACGGTTGCGATAA
>JH814818.1:410249-437260 GCA_000296255.1 Omphalotus olearius VT 653.13 | reverse complement strand
GACCTGCCATATGACCACATGCACGCTGTTCGAATCGTTGAGCCTCCCAATCTCTCAGCCCCCGCCTCACGGCGTCCACGCAATAGCCTTGGGGGGTGCCGCAACCAGTCGGCAGAATGGATAAAATCGAGCTCATTCTCCAAGCTTACGCATTCCACTATAAAGTTCTTCTGCCTCGTCTGTTCTCGAAGCAATGCCAACACAATCGCCGCCGCCATCGACACCCTTGGCAGGTGTGCTCTCTAAATTGAGAGGCACCTTTTTGGCCAGATTTATACCTGGGAAGCTCACTCGACGCTACGTGAAATCTGGCTTTCAAGAGAGTTGGGATTTGTTTACACGCGTCGCAGGAGAAATTCCTGTACCGGGTCTTGCTGCCGCTTTACAAGGAATTGATTTCATACAAGAATTGTCAGGGGTAAGTAATTTACTTCTTTCATCGACTACATAAATGACCGGCATAACATGATCAGACTTATCAGAAGAACTCGAAAGATATTGAATATCTTCGGGATACACTGGGCACGTTTACTGCGATACTGAAGGAATATGGCAGTGAGGAAAAGATCAAGAATGAGCTCAGTCCGGAAGACAAGTGCGTGTATAACGTATTCATTGAGAACTTGAACGGAAACTGAGAATTTGTTAGTGTTTTGGCTCTTGGTGTCAGGTTAAAAAAGATAGCTGATGAATTCCATGGTCGCACAGCTCTAGCAGTGCTAGAAGGAAAGTCGACGGTAGGAAAGCTTGCTGAGCTGGTACAGTCGATGAACGATATGATTAGATATATCATGGTACGCCAAGGTCTGTTTCTGATCTCCTTCAGGGCTAATGCCGCGTCTATTTCTGCAGCTTCGTTCCTTGCTGAAGGTGGAGGCGATGATAATGGTATGTAGTAAACCTGAATGCCCACTATTCTATCAACTCACCCAAACATCTCGTATTAGCGCGACACAGAAAATGGTGTGTTCGTTTTTGTTCGAACAGACTCGTAATTCACTTCCTTCCTTACGCAGCACTTCTCGCCAAAATCCCCCGGTCTGAAACTGCACCGTCTGACAGTGCAGTTCAGAAGACATGTTATGCAGGAACTTGCAAAGTTGTAATTTCTTCCATCGACAATTGGCTATGCGGTGCAGACACTGGATCTCTTTACTGGTTCAAAGGCGGGCCCGGGACTGGAAAGACGACTGTGCTGAGACAAGTGATTGCCCGGCATGCCCATCAGGAATCTGGGAAGCAACTTCTTCTTGCGTCATTTCATTGCACGCGCGCTCTTCCCGCGAGTTGTGATGCCAGGAGAATTTTCACAACGCTAGCTGGCTGGTTGTGGGACAACAACATGGTGTACCGCCGTAAAATTCTGAAAGTATTGCAGGGTATGATTAACACAGCCGAGGTGGGCATCTGGAGTCCGCGGAGACAGCTAAAGGAACTGCTCCTCGGTCCATTGGGTGAAATACGCTCTGAGAAGATGGCTGATGCTCCAGACTCGTTTCCATTCCCACTTGTCCTTATAATCGATGCGCTGGAAGAGTGCACCTTGCAGGAAGAAGGGCGAAAAGAAGTACAGGATTTGCTGGATGGGCTGGTCGAAGACATCAAAGATGGTGAACTTGTGAAGGTGGTTCTCAGCAGTCATCCGCTTGAATTGGTCGAGAGAAAGAACATTCCTATCGGCTATGATATGGATCAGTACCTCCAATCGGAGGATGCCAAGCATGATCTCGAGAACTATTATCACGAACGCTTCAAAGCAGTCCGAGAGGAGGATGCAGATCTCCGCAATGCAGAATGGCCTCCTTCCGAATCTGTCGCGAGATTAGCTAGGATCACGGACGGGAATTTTATTGTCGCGGAAACCATCTGTGGTCTGATAGAGAATGCAGACGACAGAGATCGGACGCTACAGGAGGTAGTCAGCATGCCCGAGTCTAAATTCTTCGACGGACAAGTTGTCATGAAGGGTCTGTCGATCGTTTACACCCGCATCTTGGAAAAAGCTATCGAGAATCGAACAGCAGAGGAGCTGGGGAACTTCAGAGATGCTGTCATGACGATTGTGCTGCTGAAGAGATTCCTGTCACCTGAAGATCTGGCACCTCTTCTTGGTCTCAAGAATGCAAACGTGCTTCGACGCATGTTACGGGATCTTTTGCCCATCATGATCGTGCCAGAGAAGACGGGTGGACCACAAGGGATTCGCGTCATCCGTCTTCGGCACACCTCGTTCACTCATTATATGAGTAACAAGGAAATGGCACCTCCAAGGATATACATTCAACCCTCAGCTCAGCAGTCTGTCATTGTCTACCACCTCCTCGCGTTCTTGAATCAGAGACTCAGTCCAATCGCCAGCAGAAGCGAGTTTGTCGCAAAGCATCGAGACCGCGAGGATGTACTTGAAATGGACAGAAGAGGAGTTGTGCGTCGGGTCAATCGAGCTGTCAACTACGCTTGCACCTACTGGATGCATCATCTAGGAGATGCTGGTAATGAGGACAGTAGCACGAGCTCAAAGATCATCATAGAGATGTCAAATTTCTTCCGGCCACAAATGCTTCTTTGTTGGATCGCAGCATTAAGTCACACCGATGGCAAGAATCACAAATCTCAAGCTCCGAAGGCGATCAGGAGAGCGATAGCGTGGTTGCAGGTAATGATGCAAGTTTATGATATGTTGAACAAAACTGAGGTAGTGATCAGAAAATCGACCCGCGCCAGTTATCCAGCGCTTCCACGACCGCTTCCAACGCTCAACCCCAGGCTGAAGGATTTCCGCAGTTGCTTGGTCGGCAATTACAGCGATTTACTAGTACTAGCAGCAATGCAAGTGCTCCGGTACAGCCATCTGAAAACGTACCTGCACTCTACCATACTGCACTCACAAGGGCCCGTGAGGCCCGAGAGTATCTAGACAAAGGGGACTATACGTTAGGCATCGACACGGAGGGTGACGCACAAACTAGCGATGGTGCTTCTTTTTCCGGGGACACCTATGTCGGATCATTGAGCGGTGCCCAAGAAAGGAACAGCATGGCTGCCGAGATGGACGTGAGGATGCGACAAGCACGCGAAATCAGTGGTGATAAGAAGCAGCCTGCTTCCCTAAGGGATGCGGCGCAGAAGTTTTTAATGGATCAATTCAAGTAGCAGGTGACATATTCTGTTCGGATTATGGCAAAACACTGATGACGACCAGCTCTTGATATTACATTATAAAGTTGCATGATCTAAATATTGAATGGAATGTAAGATCTTTCAAGTACATTCATGAGTGTTCGTGTTCGTGTCCGTATCGTAAAGTTTTTGCTCCTTGCGACAGGTATCGCGGGCCAGGATTTCCAAGGCTCTGAACAGAAGCATTCCTCTCGTTTGTCCGTATAGGGGACTGATGGACTGAAGCAGTGCTTCAAGAGTCTCGAAGGTGGTCTTTCCGGAATGAAGCTGGGAAAAAAACTTTTCAATTCAATGTAGTAGAAACAGGATGATGAATGGCTCACAAAGTAACCAGCGCTGGATAGAGTGACTAGAATTGTATGCCCTTCAAGCATGGTCACAGATGCAGAGGCTTTTAGAGGAGTAGAATTGGTCATGAAAAACGAGCGGATCGCAGAAGACTGCTCGAATAGTGCTCGTCGAAGCTCATCGGTGTAGAATGAAGATGTGCTCATGATTGTTCCAAGATAGATGCCAGGGAATAACCACAAAGGATTTGAAGGGACAGAATGAAATTGCTGTTTGCTGAACTGAAAGGCATGTATAAAAGTGAAACGAGTGCAGCACAAATAAGCCTTCTGCCAAATTTATAAATTTAGAGTTGGGAAGTCACAGTGTCACAGTGGCTGTGTTATCCGATTCGGCAACTACCATTACGAAAACTACAGCGAGTCTTATAGACATTCAAGTCAAAAGCATCTATCGCGAAGACTCTTATCAGATGTTTGCCCTCTGAATAGTCGGAGGCATCCGCGAAGATGTCAATATTGATCAAAGCAACACATTCTACCAATTGCAATTGAAGATTCCGAGGCGTCTTCCAAGTCCGCTTCTCGAAAGTATGAGTTTCAACAGCCAGTACGGTTGAGTGCTCACATCACTCTCCACATGAAGAATCAATCCCAGTTGACAACGATCATCGATAATCTTCAAAATAGCACTGAATAACAAAGAATGGGTCAGGGTATGTACTCCACTACAATTACAATTAAGATGTTGTTTTGAACCAGTGAGCGTTAGTGCTGAAAGAGTGAATCCACGACGTTGTCCGATGCTGTAACAGTAGTGTAGAAGGAATAAAGGAATGCACGGTCCAAATAGTTGGCTATATAACGAACAAATCGGTACGGTCGAGATGAAGCAAGAAGTTAAAAATGATTACACGTAACCTTAAGCATTGAAAAAGCCTCATCATCGCAATAGATCTGGTTTGTCACCACACTTCTACACCACGTTTGCCTAAGACGGCTGCTGATGCGTTGATGGAATCGACCCTACGCTCGTCTGCCTCGGCCCTAGTGGAGAACGCCTCTGGAGGCTTCTGTCAGAGCTGATTGATATCGACGATAACGGTCTGCCCTGAGGCAAGCTCAGGCTGGTAGTGTGTATTCTGCGATTTCGACTTGCAGAGCCAACTCCTGCCATCCCAAATTCCGCTAAATCGTCCTCCAAGGGCGATAGCACCAGTGGTGGCTCAAAGGAATTCACCAAAGTGGTCGACAGCTCCGAGGTACCGACGTCATCTCGGTCTTGTGGAAGTAAAGGAAGCGAAACGCTAGGCCCTCGATCATGCCTGGAGCCAGATGAGCTTTTCATTTGGAATGCTTGTGTTGGACTCTGAGGTTCGCTCGATCGCCTACGATGATGATCCATCATTGGCATGCGCTCTGGAGACTGTCCATTCACACTGAAATCGGATGGTGACTTGTGATGGTTCCCCCGGTCTGCGCCTACCAGCGTGTCGCGGTTGCCCCAATCGAGCGCACTTGAAGGGTCCCAGTCAACGCGTTCTGGGCTGCCATCGTTATTGCGTTCATGACCGTTATCATCTTGATCATCTGCTACCCCATCATCACCATTCACTTTCTTCCTCCAACCCATCTCTCCGTCCTGACCCTCCTCCGCATCATACAGATCCACTCTGGTCTTATCGCTGCTTGCCGTGTACTGGGACGCCATCCTCTCCTTCTCCTTATTTATATAGGCTTGGAACCGAATCGCCCTTAGAGCGTCTTCGCTGGGCAACTCATCCTTACTGGTCCTGTTGGTAAGCTCATACTCTCCATTGTACTTTTGGTCACCGGGGAAAGCACTCCGTGCGCCAGTCCTCTTTCCACGACGAAGCCAACCCAAGAAACCCGCATCCTCCGCAGCAGAATTGCCAAGGTTCTGTGCAGAAAGATCGCGTGCGGTAGCTGGGCCGCCTGACACACCTCCAGCGCCATATTTTCTTCTCAGTAAACAAAATCTGAGCCCAAAAAGAGCGAAGCAAAAGACGAAGAATCCAATCAAGCCGAACAAGACGTCCAGTCCAACGCTGATATGTTTGTGGTCTGTTGAGATATTGTTCGTGGTGCTCCCGCTACTGCCCGAATCTAAAGGCTGTCCAAGTACTCGCACACGATGGAACTCATCCATGGCGGTCGTGGCATTAGTGAGCCCTTGTAACCCAAGGCGCGGAATCAGTTGGTCGCTGATCGAAGCATCCGAGATACTCTGCGTGCTATCATCGCTTGGGCGCAAGTCAGGGAAGGTTCCATTGGAAGCAGGGACTTGATATGCCATGACCATGTAAACGTTGCGAAGAAAAGGAACACCGAGAACCATGTCAGCGGTATTCTGGAGGGCGTCATCGGCAGCTTGTATAAGTCCAACGCAATTCGAGGAAGTGGCTTGTTGGGAAGGTTGCGTAGAGAGGTCAAGAGGATGAACAGTAATCGGGTCCCGGTCGTCGAGAGTAATGGTTAGGTTCAGCGGTGTTTTGCAATCAAGATAGTCTATTCAAATGAGTTTGCGGTCAATTTAAAGCTATGTGGGCGAAATGTTACTTACAATTGCCATCATTGGCGGGGGAAACACCAATGGCACCGTAAATGGCATTTGCGATTGCACGGGTGGATAATATGACGGGAGAACCAGAGTCCAGGATCGCTGTAGGGGACGACCCACCACCACCGCCATCTCCGCTTCGAGTCAAGCTCACGGCTCTTGGTTGTCCATCAACCCACACAGTTACTTCATTCACACTGGACTTCCAAAAAAGCTGACCAATTCCGACTCCTTGTGAGTTTGTGCTCGCAAGTGGAATACTGTATTGGACGGAGCTCCCCTGTCCTATCTCTGGTATCAAGGATTCGGGCGGATGTTTGCCAATGGAGAGTAAGGAGGGTATAGTGTTGGACCCGGGACGATCCAAGGTCAAAGATATGAAACGTGCAGCAGGTGAGGAAGATGGGGGAGACAATGAAAAGAGATTGGAAGTGAATTGAGCGCCATCTGGGGCGCTAGAGGTGGTTGCAGGGATGACGGAGGTTATTAGACTGTTGGAAGGAAGGGCAAGGCCTATTAGACCAACGAAATTTGGGGATAGAAGTTCAGAATCGACCTCAGAGGCGGAGGCTACGTAGAAAGTCAGACCATGGATCGTGTCAGTGATATGTATCAATTACCTAGCGCTTGGTTGGAGATATTGTAGCCCCCTATGTCAACGGTATCCCAAACGATGGGCCCCACCACATCACCTCTCAGGTAAGAGATATTGAACTGTGCACCAGATTGAAGAGAAGTAGAACTTGATGACGGATTGTAACGGTCGTTATAAGGGACATCATTGCAAGGGGAACTAGAACACGAGGCGGCGGCGATCCACTAGTAAGTAAGTGTAAGACGTCAATAATGAGTGCTTAGATCGGCTTCACGAAGCTAAGTAGACAGCGTACCAGGTCAGAAGAACCCGTGTCAACTTGAAGCGAAGCATTCAAGCTGTCCGAGCCTATAAGTACTGGAAGAGTGTAAGAGCTATTTTTTCTCAGTAAACAGGCCAGGAAGGAACAATTTAGGAGAACTCACGCATCGTATGCGGTCGTACCCACATAAGTCAGCGGCAATACAATGCCTCCTCCTTTGCCAGAGCCCATATCAGAATCATCTCGTCGGAACCGCGTTGGTGCGTATGCCGGCAAAGCTCTCTGCTTGCCCTTCCAAGGGGAAGGCATTGTGTCGCTTTTGGGTCGAAAGAGTCGTATCAGTGAAGACGTGAAACGACTAAAAGCTTGTGGTCAAATATACGGCAAACGCGGTCGTGCGATGCGTACCAAGGGAATAAAAGAGAAAAAAAGGGTTGTAAGACGGGTTGAGTACCCCGCCATGTAAATGTCACTCTCCATCTGTTCATCAAATTTCAAATATTCTCCAACTCACGTTTGTTTTCTTCCTCGCTTTTGTGACTCAACTTGAAGCTTATTCTCCCCGCAATGATTCTGACTGTCAATATCGTGTAAGTATATGTACCTAGAACTATTTTCATCCTTTTGGATTTCGCTCAAGGTGACCGCATATGTTTTCCTTGCACTGGTGACGGGTGACAACCGTGGAACTTCGAGCTTCCCGGTGTCAGTACGTCTTGGGAGTCTTGTGATTTATATCATCTAGTGAAACTCTTTCGTGTTACTACCCGTGATACATGTTTCTTATAATTGCAGGCTATGCATTCCACTCAGGAGGCTCTCCAAATGTCTAGTACAGTGCGTAAGTACTAGGGTAAGTATGTCTGAATACAGCCTGAATTTGTCGTCCTGCTTCTCATTCATTCCGCAAAGTCTAGACAATTCTCGTTCATTGAAGACCGATAAGTATCGGACTTGATGCATGCTTGAAGACCGTCTGCATCGGGAAGAGCGTAACATAGCCTAACACGGACAGCTCCCGATCTGCTCCCGACAGCCCTCGCCCTTCAAGCGCTCACAAACCTTAAAGTTGTTCAATTCAAGCCACATACTACTATGTACTTAGTTCATGAATATTCAAAGCATCTGCGTTCTTATTTACTCCCCATTAGAGCAATGTGAATATCTTACTTTGAACAAGAAAACTTGCAGATTTTTACCACTGTAGCTTGTGAGGCTACCGGTGGTCATCTCACAGTCACCGTTCGCAGTGATTGTTTAGCGCGATTGCGACCGCTGTCTACCGTGGTCCCAATGAAGTCAGCAACCAATTGAATCGTTTGCATGAACGGAGAGAACACACCGATATATATATAAAAATCAGATGCATATCTTTCTCTTTTACAAAGCCAAGGAAAGCCAGGTACTAGATAGCCGGACTACTTGCTGCGAGCTTTGCGAGCTTATGACTAGTCGACGCATGACTGGGCCCTGATTAGGCCCAACTGCTCGCAAGATCGCCGAGGCGTGCTTCGCGCCTGCGGAAAGATTTTACTTACACTCCAAGGTGTGTTGCCAAATCATTCAGCTTCAATCGGGCATCAAACATGATTTAATTCACCGCAAATACAACATCTTATCCCCAAATCACTATGGACCGAACAGCCATCAAGATTTCAGGTGAGGCGCAAACAGTAGTCAGGGTTGCCCTCAGGGTTCTGTGTATGCAGGACGCGCAATGTCAGAGGAAATCTCCACCATGAATTGTCGTCCGCCAGCTTACCAGTGCCCAATTTGGGAAATTGACAACCCTTCCACTGCCTCCAGCCACGGCAAAGGTAAATACGAATACCATGACTTGCGTTCCACCATCAAGAGCAGCAGAAAGTAAGAAGTTGTACTTCCGGAACCACCCTGGACGATATTTCCTGAGATAGTATTGCGAGAACACTGCAAGGAGGAATGTAGTGAACACAGAGGAATTGATTCCCACGCTGAGGTATCCGAGCGTCCAGCAGATGATGGGCGTAACAACTTTGTCTGCTCCCAGCTTAGGATAGTACCGGTGGATAATCCAGAACGGTACAGGTACAGCGAGGCCAATCAAAATGGACAGAGGGACAATCTGAGAGAAATTACACTGTTAGGAGAGGACGCAGAAAGGTTCATGCTCTGAAAACAACTTACCCCATAGCGGCCATTGGGTGTGTAAAGAACGTTACCCAATGCACCCCAAGTCACAGCATCTGAATTGAAGCTCTATTGCAAGTCTCAGAAATGAGTGCACTTTCAAGAGTTAATGAAGAGACTTGCCTGCACTTGTTGACCTGACCACTAAACACAGAATGTATCAATACTCTGGGATGACGAAGCGTGTTTTTGCTCACGATGTTAGAACCTTGGACATCCAGCAGGATCGCCCTGTGGGTATTAATAATGACTTTCATGATAACGTAGTTGAGCAGTCCACCCTAGCCCGGAACAGTCAACGCGTAGGTCGGGACACAAAGGACAGACCACTTACAACGACAGCACCCAGAGATTGCACAGCAAAAGTAACACGAGGGGGAAGTTTCGTGTATTGACCCTTAGATAGAAAGAGCTGTGAGCTACTTTTGAAGGCAGAACGCTAACAGCACGAACCATCTTAAGGTCACGTAGTAGCCCACGAGCTTGAGTGACAGTGTTTGCGCCGTACAGAGTGAAATACATGTTAGTCTGTGGGCTTCCGGGCATCATAGCAGCACCGACAATCTATCATTTTGTTCATTTGTCATGACACTGTTAAAAAACAAGTCCTAGCTGATAAGTTGCGAACCTGGATTAAGCTTTGAATGTCCGGTACGAAGCCTATTTGATGTTCAGGACTCAACGATTGAAGATTGTCCCTACAGAACAAGCGTACCTGTGATAGCATATACAGTAACTACGAAAGGCAAGAAGATCGCCGATAGTATGATGGCTACAATGAGACCCCACCTAGGAATTCATTAATAATAGTGAACTAGAACCGTGGCATCTGAAGCTCACCAAGGAAGTCCAGAATGTCCGGTGTATATAGTAGCCATGGCCATGGCAAAACTTCCAATAAAGATGAGACCATACCACCACATCGGGACTTCGGGATAGACCTACACAGTATATTCGTAGGGAAATGGTGACATGGTAGAAATGGACGACGAACCTTCATTTTGGCAAAATGAGGATCATAGTTTTCACCTGCTCGATACTTCTTGATAACCTGGACAATGTCTTTGCCATACCAGAGAAAAACGTGGGTGACCATCGCACCAATAGCCAGATTGCCTCCAATTTTGGTTAGCACCTGAGAGCTAGCAAACCACGGTAGACCCTGAACATCATGCGAAATTCAGTTGTACCAATTACAGTTGTATCAGATATCTACCTGTGCTGCCAGCTTAGCCGGGTCGAGTCTAAAATTGTCGTCGAGGATTGCTAGCTGGTCGTAAGGATCACCGTTGTCCGTGAAAAGTTCTTGAGACAGGAATGGGAACAGCTGTCCATTCCACGTATTGCGAGCATAGCAAGCGCAGAAGGCAATACTAACACGTTTTGTTAGTCAAAGAGAGCTGTTCAAGTCCCGGAATAGACGCACATGCAAATCATAGTGCCGAAATACTGAGATATCTGGGTGGAGAATGGTGTGAACAGAGCGCCCATACTTCCTCCACCTGGGATATCAGAAACATTTAAGCCACTCATCTTTGGCCTCATGGGTGTCGACACATACCAGACCCGACCTATTCACGAATGAGCAAAGGAGAAACCTTCAAGTAATGTAGTTTAACTTGCATAATTCCAATCTAGTGAAATGGCAAACATTCCTAGGCCTTCGTTACCGGCAGCACCACCTTCATAAAAAAATTAGAAAACGAGTCCTCAATCATCAGAACAAACACACCACACACCAAAGATTCTTGTGAACCAAGCGCTATGCCTGTCTGCCAAGCAGAAAATGCTTATTCCAGTGAGAGTTCTGGGAATGAACGTTTAAGAATCAGATCTAAGAGCTGTCAAGATGCTTGAGACCGCCTACGGCGCAATGTATTCCTGTTGATAGGAGCAAGAAAAGTCAGCTTCGTTGGTCATGATCACTAAGTCAAGACACGACTAGAGGAATGGTGACATACCGGGAACCACTCCCAAATAAAAATGGCAATGAAGACACCCCAGAAGAACTTGACTCGTTTTTTCTGTAAGAAGATCTTCTTACCACGGTGGAGCGCATCGAACAGTTGAACAGTTGGTAGAAGGTTTGGAAACACGATGTATGTAGGGTAGACAAGGAATGCTCTCATGAGACCTAAATAGACGAGTTTCAGGAGCTAAAGCACGACCCTCCAAGTTGACCTCACCTCCAAGCCCATATCCAAGAAGCTGACTACCGATAAGCGTGAAGATGCCGACACCAACATTGGGCTAGAAGATAAGACATTCAGAATAAGTGTGAGTGTGGTCTCGATGCAAACATACCTGGATGTTGTAGTATAGGTCATCGGCGGCAAAAATGCTGATCGCTAGTGCAGACTCAGCAGCCGTGGTCGAGAAAATCGTAATGGCTACATGTTCTTTGATATCTAGAAAATGTCACGTCGCTCAAATATTGCTAGCATATCTGCCATTCTAATGTCTCACTGAATGGGCCTGGGTTGAGGAAACGCCAAAAGGCATTGTCGGGGGTTTTGAGTCTGTCGAATACGTTTGCCGGCCCAGGCAGAATAGTCTCAAGCCCAACACCAAGAATGTAACCAATGATTTGCAAGAACAACTGACTGACAAAGACGGTTTGCGGTCGGAAGTACTACAAGATATTTTAATCAGTACGACACGTACCAAGTGACGGGAGAATGAACTCACAAATATCTGTCCGAGGACAGCACCAAAACAAGAGAGACCGAGGCCTAAAAACAACATTCTGAACGTCCAACAAGGAAGATTTGGGTCGTCTTCAAGTGAAATAAGACGAGTGGCCACATCCATGTCCGTCTCTGCGAGCTACATTGAACGGCTAGTCCAGAGCGAAGAGCTACGTCTCGACATACCGATGGGTCGTTCCTTGCCATCATCACCTAGATCGATCATACGTGCGTCGTCGTACACGTCGCCAACTGCGGCCTCCGAGTCGACCCCGACGTCGGACAGACTGCTCTGCTTCTCATCGTAAGAGCCGCTGCGCTCCAAATTCTTCTCCTTCAAGAGTGTGTCCATCGTGATCATGGTGGGACGCAGCCAAGCTGAGGACAGCAAGAAAGCAGCTCAAATTCAGATAACACTTTATAACTGTCGAGATTTAAGATTGCATCATTGAATGCATATGTGGCCTGTCGATGTATTTTACCCATGCCGAAGTTGTAAACCTTTGCAGGCGCAATTTCTCCGCACATAGCATGTTGAGATAGGGTGTGAACATTCATTGCTACAGACACTCTTCCCAAAGCGAAAGCGACGTGAGACGTACACGCCAATTGTAGAAACCAGACAAACTCACATGCGCTGCTCTCTCCCAAGCTTGACAGATAAGAGACGAAGTTTAGTCCAGCAGCACTTCTCGGACGCCAAGCCCGGAATTGATATTATTGATGTTTATCTCGACTTGAAGAACCCCCTCATTCGAAGTGTCAGCATAAAAAGAATAGGTTTGACAATACATCTTCTAATTGGCTGCTCAATGGCGCATATCCTATGATCACGAACCGCTCGACAAATGAACTCGTTGGACAGATTTGTGTTCCAAATCATAACTAGAACCCGCCATGTAGCGAACATTGTTTGGTTCCCCTCAATCTCCAGACATGTACCTCGCCATCGAGCCCTGAGCCAGCGCAAGCCAGTGCATTTTGTTATTATGGGCGAATGATGAAGAAACGAAAATCGGCGAATCAAGATGTTGCCGGTTCAGCCACCTACAGAGAGAGAGAGATGAATAATTCCAACGACTGATAAACAGGTAAGGCAAACCGGGACCACATCCAGCAAAACCTGTGGGCTCTATTGAACGCAATACGGGTCAGAGGTCGTTTCATAATGTTGTGCAACCTTAAGGGCCGATTGAAAGGAAGCGAGATGATATGTCGCCGTAGAAGGAAAAAGAGTAGAGCAGACAGGGACAAGACGAAAGCCTCATCCGAGTCACGAGCTGGCGGCGTCGACCTCAGAACTTGTTTCTAAACTGATAGAAGAGGCTTCTTCAATGTCTTCGTGCTTCATCTTTCGGGTGTAGCCTAAGCCTGGAAGAACTTAGTATTACGGTATGGTGACAGGTTGACTCGGACCGTTGACGCGAACGCGTCTTTTGTCCTTGTTTGTTTTTCAAGCAAATTAGGTAATATCTCAAAACCACAAAATCGTCCCACTTCGTCCCGGCGGTGGCTGCACTCGAGCTGTACTTTAGACTTGGGCTTCGCGACAATGGCTGTAGAACCGGAAGGCCTTCGTCAGCGCAAGACTTCGAACGGAAAACCAGATGTCATTACCATCTCCGAGGAGGGGAAGAAGCTTGACCAGAGGCTGGACAAGCATGAGAGGTACGCTCACTGTTCGTTCGATGACAGTGTACTTATTGTGCCAACTAATAATACAGTTACGAGTTTGGTGGTCCATGGGGTGTCGCTGCTATTATGACAGGATTTCCAATTCTCATGTACTACCTATGGATTTGCCTCTGGTTCTACGATGGCAAGTTGACACATCCTACTTCGTTGGACGACGTGAAACCGTTTTTGCTGCGGATGTGGAACCACATACGGGAGGTATGTCTGGTGAACTGTATTGACGCGAACGTGTTTGTGACGCCGTTTATTCTAAGGACGCGAGCCCAAACGCGTACGCTTGGAAAGTCTACTCTGGCAATATCTTCTTCCAGCTCTTCCTTGCCTGGATCATGCCGGGATATAAGCAAGAAGGTCTCCCTGTTCCGTCACTAGGATACAAGACTCTCATGTACAACTGCAACGCGCTCTTCTCGCTTTATGCCACTATGATTTCCGCTGGTGTACTTCACTACACCGGTCTCTTCCGTCTCACGGAAATTATCGACAACTACGGGCACCTCATGTCTGTCGCTATCATTTGGGGCTTTGGTGTCTCGTTCGGCATGTACTTCTTCGCTGTAGCCACCAATACTCAGATCAGAATGTCGGGTAACTTCATTTACGATGTCTTCATGGGTGCTTCTTTGAACCCGAGAATTGGACCTATTGACTTGAAGATGTGGGCCGAAGTTCGTATCCCATGGGTCATCGTCTTCTTCCTTGCCGTCTCTGGTGCTTGTAAACAGTACGAGCAATTCGGATATGTTACGCCGGTTAGTTGCTTTGGATAACCGTATTCTGCAAATACTGAAAGACTTGATGCCCAGAATATGGCTTTCATGTGTCTTGCTACTTGGTTCTACATCAATGCTTGGTGAGACTTGACCTTTCCCCTTAAGTTTACCCTTCTGAATTTCCATACAGCGCGAAAGGAGAAGAGTGCATTCCCCAAACTTGGGATATGTACCACGAAAAGTAAGATTTTTCTCCAGCCAGAACGGTTCTGTTTGACATTTTACTTTCTAGATGGGGCTTCATGGTCATCTTCTGGAATCTTGCCGGTGTTCCATTCGTAAGAGCCCTCAACTTCTTGTTGTACACCTCTCTTTATTGACTGCGTGTCTAGTCCTACGTCTACTCTGTTGTCTACATGGCCTCGCATGATCCCTCGAATTACAAATTCTCCACGCCAACTTACATTGCCTTGTACACGACATTGTGCACAGCCTACTACATGTTCGTACCTCGTATCTCTCTCAAAATGAAGTCTTTCTGATCCTAACATTGCTTCCTCAGATGGGACACTGCCATGTCTCAAAAGAGTCGTTTCAAAATGCAGACTCAAGGCATCACGAAATTCAGAAACACGTTCCCTCAACTTCCTGGCTGCATTGTCAAGAATCCTACCTTCATCCAAACCGCCCATGGGTGCGTGTCAAAGATAATGTCCAAGGAACTTATTGCCTCACCTTTGTTTCCCTAGCAATCGTCTTCTTACCAGTGGATGGTGGGCTTGGTCTCGCAAACCCGTACGTTGTCTTACCAGGCGTTGTTGTGTAGCTATTATTCACGGAATTGTAGAACTATGTCGCCGACTGGATTATGAGTTTAACTTGGGGTCTCGTCATCGGTGCTGCTACCCCTATACCATACTTCTACTCAGTGTTCTTCATCACTGTTCTCGTGCACCGATGTGGTCGTGACTTTGAACGGTGAGTTCTATTGCTTCCCAAATGAATTGTGACTGACTGCGTGGTTTCCTCTTCTTTTCTCCCAGATGCTCGATTAAGTACGGAAAAGATTGGGAACGCTATTGCGAAGTTGTTCCTTACAAATTTATACCCTACGTTTACTAAGTATAGAGGGGCTATCTTGGTTTGGTAAACCCTAACGAAAGTATATTAGGACCGGACGATATTAAACTGAATCTTTGAAAGCATTTTTTGTCCTAGCAACAATGTTATTGGATGATCGTCATAAATATATTTGTGGATACAACATTCCAATACGAATTTCTAGCTAGTGCATCAAGGGTACTCCCATCTTGTCGCCCTCACACCAGAGCTGTTCAACAGTGACTTTTGGCGAGTTCAGCCTCTCCGTGGTAGGCTGGAAACATTCAGGCAAACCAGTGGACTCGTACGTCTCTCCACGAATAAGAGCAGCGATACCTCGAGAGCAAGTGAAAGCTCGTGCCATTCCTACGGAAGCACGCGGATTGAATACGGGTTAGGCAACCAGAAGAAACAAGCACATACCATGTCCAGAATGTCCTGCAGTAATAAACGCTCCGGGTTTACCGGGGAGCGCACCGACGTAAGGTACGGCTAAGAATAATGATTTAACATCAGGGGAGGTGCAGGAGAAGAGAGCTTGCCTTCAGGTGTGTAAGCCATGATACCAGTCCAGTCTACCAAAAGACCCTCGCCAAGTGCCTCTTCACCCCAATTGTCCATGTACCCCTTCATTGAGCCCTTCAAATGTTCTGTCAAAACAGGCAGCTTCTCGCTGTCGTCTGTGTAACCAACAAGAGACTCTATGGGCACTTTCCAACGGCCACCTCCGATGATCACTACGCCATCTTTGGGCCGTTGAATCATATAGTCGAAATCATTCTATTGACTAGGTCAGATGTATCAGTTAAGAAGCTCGAAACACGGACCAAACCCCATCTGAAGGAGTACGTATGAGTGAGCATGTTCTTGCCCGAGTAGGGTTTGGTCGGCACGATAGCACTGCACTGTCCACGGTACGGAGCGATGCGACCAATGAATTCCGGAAGAAGAGTAGCAGTGAATGCATTAGAAGCGTAAACGATCTTCTCGGTTTTGATGTCGCCGCGATCGGTGTGGATTGTCCAGCCGCCTTCGCTTTGCGAAACAGACTTTGCAGGGGTCGTCGTTTGTAGATTTAATCCATGCTTTTCTATACACAGCAGCAGGAGATGCTTTACGAGTTTGTACGGCCATAAAGATCCAGCCGGAAACTCGGCAACTGCAACCGCTGTGGGCGTCCTGGTTATCTAGAGAGTTCGTTAGTATGTATATCAGCTGCTGTTGTAGGAATCTTTACTTTTTTAGCCTCCTCAGCATCTCCAATCCAATTGACAATTCCGTCGACGGGCCCACCGTCTCTTCGAAATTCCTCGAGAGTATCGTGGAAGAAATCTGCACAATTTTTGTCCATGGCAATGTCTGAATGCAGGTGATAAGTGAGCTAAGACCGTCATGGAGCGTCTTGCTCACCGTAGGAGAGGCCACGCCAGAAATCGCAATCAATACCCTCTTTCTCTATGACCTCTGAAAGAAGGTTCAGAGTATCCTGATATCACGGAGTAAGGTACATAGCATAAACACAAGTGAAACCAGATAGTACCATTTCATTCTGGAGGATCTTGAGTGCTTGCTCCTTTCCAAAGTGATTCTTGTAACCCTTGTACCCTGACCAAGTGAGGACCATTGCTTATCTTATACTTGAAAACGACCTACCTCTGTAGCAATCCGGCCGACAGTGCCCGCCATTGCGCCCAGTGGCACCATGGCAGGCTTCTCGAGCTTCAAGCATTAAGACATTCTTTGGAGGATTCGGGCCAGTCAGAAGGAAATATGCAACTGCGCTGCCCGAGATCCCGGAACCAATAATGACAACATCAGCAGAATCGGGAAGATTGTGAGTAGTGCGATGGCCAAGTAGAGGTGAGCTTCGAGTGCCCTGTAGCCAGAACGAGATACAAGGGTTGGGATGAGGATAACCTGGAGAAGCGGGAGAAGCAGCGCCGTTCAAGATGGTAGACATTTGCTAGAACAGTTCTGACTGGAAGCATCGTATACATAAGTGAAATGAAACTGAGTGATCAGTCGAAGAAGAGAAGGCATATCTTATCGCGGCCCGAAGTGGCCCGAGCCGAATTATCCTTATCTGTCAGTTGCCGCGGCAAAGCTCTTCGCCCCACAGGCCGCCGCGCCTTTGAGCGTTCGCTTTCTCCACTCACCTTTACTTAACGATAAGACCATGGGAACAGAGATTACAGCTCTCTTCAAGAGTCTGTTCATCATGCTTCTTCCAGGCCCAGAATCCGTCCCGATTCTTCAACAAGTACGGCTATGGATGTCGAGAGCAAACTCTCAGAGTCAGAAATCAATGTTGCGACTTTGTCCATCTCCTCCGAAGATGTCTCGCATACAGCTCGAATGCAGACTTCACGAGGGCTCAAGCCCAGACATATTCAGCTCATGTACGCTTATCTTTGAGGTCTGTAGTATCGAGCTTTGTATTGACTTGACTGCAGATCAATTGGAGGGGTGATTGGGACGTGAGTTCATGCAGACTTCACTTGGAATATCATGTAAAGTTCCTGACCATTCTTGCGTCGAACAACAAACAGCGGATTGTTCAGTATGTCTGCAGGACGTGAACAACTTCACATTGTATTAATAACCTACGTTGACAGTCGGTTCTGGCAGAGCATTAGTCATGGCAGGACCTTTATCCTGTCTATTGGCTTACAGTATCTTCTGCGCCGTTGTATGGGGTGGTTCGTCTCCAAATCCCTTGTTCCAATCTAGGTTGTTAAGACAGAACTAGTTGCTCAAGCCGCAGGGGAACTTGCCACTCTACATGTATGGTTGACTTCGTTGCTGCACTACAGATAACTGACATCATGTTTAGCCTGTGAACGGTAGTTTCATTCATTGGAGCCATCGTTTTATCGATCCTGCTGCTGGCGTTGCTTGCGGCTGGAACTATACATGTACGTAAACTTACCATCGTTCCTCTTCAACTCACTGTTCTTCGCATAGATGCATGTATAGCATTCGGCTGCGCCGACATCGTAGCAGTGACAGGCCTTTGGCAATATTGGTTCGTCGAGTGAGATTTACTCATATTCATAGCTTATGCACATGATGTTAGGTTCCCTGATACCTCCGAAGCAATTTGGGTCACTTTCTGTCTGGTCATTTTCTTCGTCCTCAATGCTTTCGCTGTCAGGTTGTATGGAGAAGTGTGTTACGCGTGTCATTCGTGTCGGTCTCGCGCACTGATTTTTTTCGTCTAGGCCGAGTTTTATTTTGCATTTGGCAAGGTCATCCTTATCGTGGGATTGATATTGTTCACGTTCATTGCAATGCTCGGGGGAAATCCACATCAGTATGTCAGCTCTCTCTTTGGATTCAAAACCTTATTGACAGTCCTGGCAGCGATCGTGTTGGTTTCAGATACTGGAGAGACGTATATTCGCCCATTATACGTTCTATCCTGTTCACGATCTGACATTTTTTCTCTAGCCAGGTCCCATGGCTGATTAGTACGCGACAGGTTGCTTCAGCCCAATTACGTGTATTAACTTCTGTTCCCGCAGTCTCGTTGGTGGCGCCCTTGGACGCTTCCTTGGATTCTGGGGCGTATTCCGTATCGCTGCATTCTCTATTGGTGGCCCCGAATTTGTTCGTATCCTTCGAGATGCGGTATATCTTTGATCTCATGTCTCTCAAATCCGCAGGTATCTATGTGTGCTGGAGAAGCGGAAAACCCCAGAAAATCAATCCCGAAGGCTATTAGGTAAGGCTAAGGCGACAATCGCATGTACCCTGCCCTGGGCTCATCTTTTGTTCTACCCAGACGAGTGTTTTGGCGACTAGCTGGTTAGTGTTTTGCGGACACGTCTAACGCGGATTGGTGTTGACTAAACCCATAGCTTTCTACGTCCTCGGAATTCTATGTGTCGGTATTCTCATAGCGTCCAACGATAGTGATCTCATCAATGGCATTGCCAATGGGACCGGTATGTGTCGCGGTATATTCTTTTACCACTCAAATTCATTGGGTTTCGCAGGTGTTGGCGCATCGCCCTTCGTCATCGGAATGCAGCACCTGGGCATCAAAGTTCTGCCCCATATCATCAAGTAGGTCCAATGTCTAGTCTGGAAGCCTCTAAGAGTATGAACTGAACACTACTACAGTGCCGTTATCATAACTTCCGCCACTTCCTGTGGCAACTCATTCGTCTTCGTTGCCACCCGTTCAGTTCACGCACTCGCCATGCACGGTCAGGCTCCCAAGTTCTTAGGCTACACCACATCCCGCGGTGTTCCTCTTGCCGCTCTCCTTTTCGTACTGGGCATTTGCTCTGCGTCATACATGAGTGCGTACTCACCGACTTGGTATGTTCATCTTTCTGTGCTGAGAAGATAATCGCACAGCTGTCAATTCGGGAGCTGCAGTCGTCTTTGGATGGTTCATCGACCTAGCATCTGTTGCTGCTTTGATCAACTATTTTTGGATGTGCCTTGCCTGGATTCGCTTCGACGCGGGTATGAAAAAGCAATGCGTTTCGCGCGATATTCTTCCTTTCAAAGGACTGCTGATGCCGTTTTCGGCGTGGTTTGGATTACTCTGGTGTATTATCCTGATAATCACGAACGGGTTCGCGGTATTCATTAAGATTGACGGACGGTTCAATGTGCAAGGATTCTTGTAAGCATTATTGCTACTCTGCTCCGTGCTGGTGAACCTCACGCGCGCTCTATCCAGCACCGCATACTTTGGAGTCATGTTCTCTCTTGCAATCTATCTAGGCTGGAAGATTGTCAAGCGTACATCCCCACGTAAAGCTGAAGAAATGGATCTTCTGGGTGGGCTAGATGCGATCGATGCGGATGAGCAGTGGTGGAAGGAGAATTACAACCCACCTGTGACACGGTGGGGTAGATTCGTGGAGTGGTTGCTGTGATGACTCTTCGGTTGCTTGTATTTTACTTCTTAGATATCTTAACGCTATCTATGCTGTCTTCAAGCTTTCTGTCACTGTCACTGATGAAGCTTGAAGCTTTGAAGCCGTGCGTACAACATGACCGTTTCTTCGGAAGACCTCGTGGACCGCTTCTTCACTTTCCTTCGTCGAGTGCTCATTGATATTTGTGTCTGAGACTTCTTTGCAAGCAGTCAGCCAAGTAAAAGTAACACAAGTATCTTCGGAAAAGCTGAGGATGAATTCCACGTGGCTTTCAATTAGCGGTACGAAATATCTTTTTGCTTCCTTCTGATTTTGTTCTAAAGAGCTGCTCAGGCCTCAGGAGATGCTTCAAACAAAGCTGTTTCACGTGTGATACTCACTCATTGACATTCAACTACTTCTCAAACTGTCCCAGTGACCCTGCCAGCTGGAGACTCAAGCCCAAGCAGGCCTTTCGAGCTCTAGATCAGACCACCGTCAGAAGGTGTATGCCTTTCTGCCGGAAAAACCTGTGCATCATATGTATCATGCCTGGTACGTGTATTCCTGCCATTGTCAGTAACCCATATTTCCAGAATGACACACCGTTGTGGTCACTGGTCCGAATGAGCTTCAAATCGCACATTCGATCATCGGTGGAATACAAAAAGACGAAGCGGCTATATATCTGCCCTTCTTTCACCTGCTGAAGTTCCGGAGTCGTTCTTGTGTGTCTGATATCGAACTTGGGAGGCGACGAGTCATGCTCTACCGAGTGCGAACGTGACTCTGCTTTGACACAAATTCTTGTACCTGGTGGCAGGGATGCTTGGCTTATGTTGAAGTCTTCAAATGGCTATAGGCTGCTATAGGTCTGCTGGCAAGGCCTGGGCATAAACCATCTGCTCGCGGATAAATCAGATTCTTAGCTTTCGCTTTCTTTATTTTGTCTTCTCAAGCCACAGATAGCATTCCATACCAGATGTTATGACGTTAGGCCACATTGAGGCCTACTAGAATTCGTATTTCTGGTCTCTTTTGCATGTCTCTTCAACGAGCTGATCTCATAGGTTTTGCCCACAAGTCAAAGTACAACACACGCTCGGCGATGTACATAAAGTAAGTTTTCATCGGACGATGTTCGGCTACAGTCCTTGACAAGAGAGTTCTGTTGATTTCAATAGATGCATGGGCACCCATTCAGCTGATTCTTAGTACCTTGATGGTAATCGTATGGTCTTCTGTTTATGCTTCGCAAGGTCCATTCAGGACTAATGATGCATATGCAGTATAAAAGATTTATCCAGTAGGTCCAGGAACGCAGTTCTAGGAGCCTGAGATGCCCTCAAATCTCGCATTCATGTCTGGCACTCAGCGACTCATTCATTCTCTATTCCTGACGCTTTTGGCGCATCTTTGTATGGCCACAGTTGCAAATCCAGTTGACTATGTGCTTCCTCTTATAGGCACTACAAATGGAGGTCATGTATTCCCAGGTATGTTTTGTGTGTTCTACTGAACTTTGCACTCAAAGACGTATTCCTAGGCGCGACGCTACCTCACGGAATGGCCAAAGCTGGCCTTGATACCGACTCTCCTGGTAACGTAAGTTTCACTTTCCATAGTGTCGAAATGCGTATTTAGTCTTTCTTGTCACAGCAAGCTGGCTATGACGCAGATCCGCAATACAAAGCTATTGGTTTTTCGCAAATGCATGACTCCGGGACTGGAGGTGTAAGTACTTCAATGAAGCCCAACTCCCACTCATCAATCAATCCCTTTAAGTCAGCATCCTTGTCCAATTTCAAGATCTGGCCATTTGCAGGCTGTGTATCCTTTGAACAATGTCCAACTTCCCTTTCAGGTCGTGCTGTGTACAGGAAGACATTAGAAGATGGTAGGTCGAATATCTACACGTTTCTAATGTATGCTCACAATTTTCAGGTACACCCGACGATTTTGCCTCACCCGGATACTTCGCTTCCAATCTTTCAACAGATATTCGTGTTGAACTGACTACCACTCGACGCACCGCGCTTCATCGATATACCTTTCCTGCTAATGCATCGGAACCTCGCTTGCTTGTGGACATACTTGACGATGGCATGCAAAGCGGCTTTAACCCAGTCATGAATATCAACACCACAACTGCCCGAGTGACTGGCGGCGGCACGTTTTCCGGCAGTTTCGGACCAGGTCAATACACAGCATATACCTGTGTCGATTTCAAAGGAGCAGGGTTTGAGCTTGGATCACCGACGGAATACGGGATTTGGACTGCAAATACACCAACTGAGGGTGCGACCAACCTGACGGGTATCTGCTGCGGTGAAGCTGGAGGTCTACTCACTTTCAACCCGGCGACTTCTGGGCCGACAACGATTCTGAGCCGTGTCGGAGTTTCATTCATTTCGAGCGATCAGGCATGCGCAAATGCGGAAGAAGAAATTCCGGATTGGGACTTTGATCGTGTACACAGTGATGCTGACGCAGAATGGAACGAATTACTCGGCCGAGTACAAGTCGACACCACTGGTGTTGATAAAGAAACCATTCAGTTGTTCTACTCCTCTGTATGTCGGTTCCTCTTGTTTGATGTTTGCACCATCTCATCTCGTGCTTTGCTTCCTCAGCTGTACAGAACACATATCGTCCCTGCTGACTGTACGTCATTTTATCGTCTGGCTGGTCTGATGCACCATTGATCCACGTCAAGACTCGGAGGAAAACCCTCGATGGAACAGCTCTGAACCTTATTATGACTCGTTCTATTGCAATTGGGACACATATCGTACTCTCTATCCTCTATTCTCTTTGCATGATCCAGAAAGGTTTGCTCTAATCGTTAGAGGGATGATCGACATCCAGAAACACGAGGGTAAGAACAATCTATTTCATTTGATCCTCTTCATGATAACACACGCAATATGAAGGCTGGTTACCCGAATGTCGTGGTGCCACTCTGCAGCAATGGATCCAAGGAGGAAGCAGTAAGTTTTTATTCTTAGTGATTAACTGTATATTTCATTTGACTGTTATAGATGGCGACCCTATTTTGGGCGAATTTTTCGTAAAGTATTGGCGACATTATCAATTGTTCGACGATGTCATTGAATTGATTCCTATAGATTCCATGACCATGCCGCAAGTCTTGGTGTCTCCGTCGACGACCTATACACCGCTCTCCTCGTTGACGCAGAGGATGAGCCTATAAGTTGGGATCTGCAAGGACGGCAGACAGTACCATGGATACAATACAGTGCGTAAAGAGTACGCTCTGGTTTATTGAGCTTATACCAGACTGTTGCCAGATTATGTACCGGATGATGATGTTGCAAATACCGGAGGAACGAATACGCGACAGGTATCGAGAACGCTAGAGGTACGTTCGGAACGTAGATTAACGTATGTCCAGTCCTCAGTGCTTATTCCAAGATTTTGTAATAGTATGCCTTTAACGATTTCGCTATTTCGCAAGTAGCAAAGATCATCGGAAAAACCGACGATGCCATCAAAGTACAACTCAATTTTATCGGTTCCGTGCACCTGCTCACTTGTCCCTTCACAGTATACACAGAGGGCAAACAACTCCTTTAATATGTGGAATACTACTGTTTCACTGCCCGGATTCCCCAGTGTCCTTGGCATGATGCAAGTGAGTCTGTAAATGCTCTCTGTCCCGTACCGGTTTAAGAGGGAGCTAATATTTTCATCAGCAACGAGGCATCGACGGCACTTTTAATTTATATACCGATCCAAGGCACTGCAGCATCAACGATCCCACACACTCTACTTGTTTCTTGGACGGCAACAATCATGACGGATTCTACGAGTCGTCGCCGATGGTTGTACGTATATTAACAGCTAAATCAAACTCATCGAGACTGATAACGACCATTGAATAATGAGTAGTACTCACAAGTGAAGTCTTCTTTCTGAATTTAAGTATCACATACATTCTAACCTCCAAGTCCACTAGTACGTACCACATGACACGGCACAATTAATTCAAGTCCAGGGAGGCGTTGAGAGCTTCATAAACAGACTAGATATCATCTTCAACCAAAGCTACTTCGACGTCACAGACGAACCATCCCAGCAGATCCCATTCATGTACCATTACGCCAATAGACCTGGACTCAGCACCCAGCAATCTCGACGAGTCATCGCTGAGTCGTACAACACATCGGTCAACGGACTTCCTGGAAACGATGATTCTGGTATGGTTTCTTGTTCTCGAGAGAATACATGGTAACGATGCTACGAATAGGTGCAATGGGGAGCTTCGCGGCGTTCTATCTTGCAGGACTGTACCCAGTACCCGCGACGCGTCAATTCTTGCTATCATCTCCATATTTTCCTTCTATTTCCTTCTTCAACCCGCTGTTCAAGACTACCACAGTCATCAAATCCAACAATTGGGTTGGAAACCCACCAGATGGCAATGGTGGTGTCGTCTTTGTTGCCGTAAGTCCATCCCTGCCTGCAGAAATAAGCTCAATAACCAATATGACTTAGGATGTGACAGTGAATGGAGAGTCATACAAGTCTAGATGTTATCTTGACTGGGATGTTTTCACACAGGACTCCGTAGTTGAACTGACCCTTTCAGACAATATCAGCTTGTCCTGTGGGGATGGTTCCGAGGCCCTGCCTCCTTCAATGTCGAATGGAGGTTTTGACTGATACTTTGATAAAATCTCGGTCGTGAAGGTTAAACGTTAACTTGTAAAATACTGTGAACAAATTGGTGGAACTCGCTCCAGCTCTGTAATGAAATTGCGTATTCATTCCGCCAGCGATGGAAAACTTTCTGGCAAAGAAGTGATTGCCAATGTAAGGGATCCTCGGTATCACCGAGAATGAATATTGAAGCGTAACCGTTACATAAGTTGAAGTAGTGGCGTCTTGCCACTGACAGTGAAATTACCGAATGCGGAGTTTGGTCATTCGACACCGCCACATTCCCTCACTGAGACTCACTACGCCTCGGTCACCATAACCGATCTTGTCCTCTTCATTGGCCCTGTTGGGCTCATAAAGTACTACTCTGTTGCTTAGCTGACTCTGTCAATTCATAAAACATGGCTTCTTCTGTCTTTTACAAGTTCAACTCCCGGAAGGACGAGTCTCGAGTGACTTTCGATGGCACTGGTATCTCAGTTTTTGACCTCAAACGTGATATCATTCTAGCCAATAACATGGGTAAAGCGAACGACTTCGATCTGGTTATAATTGATAGCGATTCGAAAGAAGGTGTGTGCTGGTCTGGTAGCAGTGACGAGGCTCATGTTTCGACTTCGTTTTGCAGAGTATAGGGACGATTCCCAAATGATACCTAGATCGTCCTTTGTCATTGTCAAACGTGTACCGGCCGCCCGACCTGGAAAGGGTAAAGCATCGATGTACATAGCTGGAGCTGGCGGCGCACTACCTACCTCAGAACCGGTTCAACGCTCTGGAGCGGTCAACGGAGCAATAGTTTATAAGGGCGTCATGTCGAAAAGATTTGATGGTAAAGATGATAGCTCTGCGGCTACCAAACACTCCCTTTCAGTGCGTTAAGATTTGCAACAACACTAGCGTTAACCAATTTCTTCTAGTCCGCCGGCTCGACCCCGGTGAAATCAAACGTTGCCAATGATGAAGAGGCAGCCGCGATGGCGGCCATGTTTCAGGCTCAATCTGCAAACTGGGAGGAAGCCCAGGAAAAGATGTCACAGTCGGTGTCGCCGCATGCGGTCTTTGTCAAAGTAGTAGTCCGAGTTCTAATAATGATTTCTTGTTCTCTTCTTTCCCCATGTGCATCTTCACTTGGCCCACCGATAGTGCCACCCGTATCTACAGTAGCTCAAGAGGAACTGGCTTTAGTCGTGGTGGTAAACCTCATCAGCCAGCGTATCAGGTCGACCGACCTCTTCCTGCTAGCTATGTCTGCTATCGCTGTGGTCAAAAAGGTTTGCGCTCCATCTTACATCATTCCTGGGGTGCCATGATAATTTGTTCAAAGGACATTGGATCAAGGACTGTCCTACCAACAGTGACCGTGAATTTGACAACAAGCCTCGAATTAAACGGACTACTGGTATACCGCGTAGCATGCTGAAGGCTGTCGAAAATCCCAACAGCGGGCAGCTCGCTCAAGGTGTAATGGTTACACCTGAAGGAGGCTATGTTGTCGCTCAACCTGATCTGTGAGTTTTTTGTAGTCCTCTACCGTGTTGGTCTGATGTAAAAAACAAATACTTCACAGTGCTTCGTGGCAGAAGCAGGTAGCTCGCACCAAAATTCTGACCGCTGCTGAAGTTCGGGAACGAACCCCTTCAGAGCCCTCCCTTGCTTGTCCAATCGACAACAGACTCTTCCGTGATGCTGTCAAAACGCCCTGCTGTGGTACCGTGTACTGCGAAGACTGTATACAAACTCATCTTTTAGAACGTGACTTCGTTTGTCCCAACTGTTCTAAGAAAATTGCATCTCTCGATAAATTAGAAATGGACAAACCAGTCCGTATGAAAGTGAGCGAATATATAGAGAAAGCGATAGAGGACAGTAAGAAAGAGGGGGCAGAAGATAGCGAGCCATCTAGAAGCGATCTGGTATGACTGACATGCACTTTCTCGACGTTCGCTCATAGCTTTGTTTCAACAGAATGGCCCGGACACTCTCGACCTTGATCAGGACTTCTACTCAGATCAACAGCCTGGGATGAACATGGACGTTCAACAGATGCTCGTCGACAGTATCCCTCAACTACAAGCTCAAATATCCCAAATATCTGTTATGCTTCAGAACCCGTCTCTGCCCAACCAAGTTCGTCAGCAGACAGAAATGCAGCACCAACAGCTGAAGATGCAACTACAA
>JH814818.1:376374-403049 GCA_000296255.1 Omphalotus olearius VT 653.13 | reverse complement strand
ACCATGGCTGCTTGGGTCATCGAATATGGGCTAGACGGTATCGACGTCGACTACGAGGTGGGTCGTGGAGATATTTTTTCGCGGTTCGTTCCTGTTAGCTCATGTTTCGAAAGGATTTCGGAGCAATAGATGCAGGTGATGGCAAAGCTGAGGTACGTCTTCGGTTTATATTCCCGATCGTTGCCTCAGACTTTTCTTCAGGCATGGCTCGTCAGTTTCACGCAGCAGCTGCGCACGCTGTTGCCTCAAGGAGAATATATTTTGACGCACGCTCGTGAGTCTATTATGCACCAGGTGCATACTTAGTTAACGAATGTCATTCACGTCTGTAGCTGTCGCGCCTTGGTGAGTATGACCTTTCGTTTGGAAGTAGGATCTTAGCTGATGACGAGCCGTTAGGTTTTCACCGGGCGCGTTTGCCGGAGGCGCCTACCTCACTGTGGACTCAGAGGTTGGAAGTATGATCGATTGGTACAACATACAGGTCTGTATTATGTTTTTGTCCCGCAGCCATGTAACCTGACTGCCTTTTTTCAGTTTTACAACCGTAAGTGATAGAATTCGAGTGTTAAATTTACGCCGCTGAAAATCATCAGAGGGCACAACTGAGTACACGACCTGCACTGGCCTCTTGAATACTTCGTCTAGCACTTGGCCCAACTCTGCTTTATTCCAAATTGCAGCAAGCGGCGTTGAGTTGGACAAGCTGGTTATAGGAAAGCCAGCTACTACAGCGTAAGCTCATTCACTCCCTCGTATAAATCCAAAGTTCAACATTGGCATTCTAGTGACGCCAACAATGGATACATGGATCCAAGCACGCTTGCAACCTGCGTTGAGACAGCGAAGGATGAGGGATGGAGTAAGTAGTTTCGCCTGCCAGAGTACGTGTACTGATTGCCTGCTCTACAGCTGCAGGAGTGATGGCGTGGCAGTTTCCGAACGCCGCAAGTTCATGGATAACTGAAGTGCGCGTGTCGTCATGGCCAGTTTAGAATAGACATGATGAATATGTAGAATTCCTTTATTCCTCCTTTGTGAATGTTATTTGCGAGCGAGAATGTACGGGCGCTTAGTATCCACCATAAGAGGTGATAAATGGACAGCCACTCGCCCCTTCCTCATCTGCTCGTCACTCAGCTGTCCCTGTGTCAGTCTCCTTATGCATCTCATACGCCATGTCCTCTGAGAGCGATTCAGAAAGGGCTTCTACATCTTCACACAAGAGCAAAGGAAAGGCTCGCGATGTCTCAGAGCGCACTCCCCTTCTTGCTAATGCGTCGGGGTCGTCTCTGCCCTCGGAGAATTTCACTCCTCGTACTCGGAGTCGAATAACTCAGCTTCTTTGTGTCTTCGTAACATCCTTGATGATATGTGTGCTTGCCCTAGCTATTGTTGTCTGGTCGTATCTCTCGCGGGCTTCAAATATGTCACCAGAACAGATACTCCACGAGGCTATGGTGTTTGAGGGACCAGACCGCGTGGACATACTAAATGTCTCTTGGTCGGGCGGTATTTGGATGAATGTTGAGGGAAGAGTCGGCGTTGACGCTGGTGCCATTGCGGGAGTAAACACAGATCTCAACTCTGACGGATTACTGGAGAGTATCTGGAAATCGTTCGGCCGCTGGGGTGTTCGGAATCTAGGTTCAGTATCTGTTAACTCGTCGAGAATCACTATAACTGCGTCTCAGGATCAGTCCGTGATTTTGGCTGTCTTGGAAATACCACCAGTAGAGGTTCCTTTGACAGTAGATCCACCCCCAGAACGAACTTGGCTGCACCACATCTCAACTCCAGTGTTTGTCCGGCCCACTTCAAATACATCTGCACTTGTCCATTTTGTACGAGAGACGTGGAAAGAAGGGGCGGTAAGGGTCAACGCCTTCATCGAACAAGTTGATGTACATGGAGGGGCGCTGAGTGGTCACGGTTGGAAACAGTTATTACACCAGACCCTTTCCAATGTGCGGACGTTGGTTGCCTTCAAAAGTACGTAGGTCGGGTCTATGTTGACAACACATCCTCATTGTAACTCTAGTTCCGGACTTGCCAGGTTTACCCCAACCTGGGCGCCATATGCCGCTTCCGTCCATCGCTGACTTGGTCACACTTTCTTCTTTCAAGCTTGTCACTGAGACGGGGAATCTGTCCCTTCAAGCAGTGGCAACAGCTGTTGATCCTGCGCCACTCACGTTGAACTTCACTATCCCCTCACTACCATTCCTTGTGTCTCTACCCTCCCCCAACGCGTCCTCTGTGCCTATTGCTGCGGTCAACACTAAGGCTTTCAGTCTTACACATCCCAACATAACCTTAGAGATCACCGGACATGTCCTTCCACTTCCCGGCTTTGCATCTCCTATACTTTCTTCATTCCTCACTCGTTATCTTTCTGGACAATTGAACCCTATCCTCATTTCTACCCTGCTTATCCCAGACTTTGACATCGATGCAAATTTTCCAGCTCCACAGCCTAAACCGCGCGTCCTTCGAGATGTCACTATACATGATATGAAGATTAAACCCGGGAATACTTTCCTTGCCAGTGGCACAGTCATAGCACGCATCGTTTTACCCAAGGGAATGGACATCGATCTGGAAGTAAAAAGCGTCTTCCCAGATGTGCTTGTATTCGATGGCGAGGTTCCGGATACTGTACATGATTCTATCACCGCCCCTCCCCCATCTTTCCCTCCCCTACCCGACCCTCTGCCAGAACGTGCCTTCGGGCATATTAGACCTGATGATTGGCTGAGAGCCAAATGTGTTTCCGTGGAACCTGAGGAGGGAGAGGGATCTGCTTTTACGGTCTCAGCGAGGTTCGTGGACGTTGCTTTGGAAGTCTTACCGGGACGGCAGAAGGAGTTCAGTGATTTCGTTAGCAAGGTGAGATGAACTTGTCTAAATATTGCACGCTGAATTAATCTTCGGCCATCAGATTATTTTTACTCGCGGAGCGGTAGCTGGCATTTCTGGGACGACGGCTGTGGCTGTTGAGGTGCAAGGGTTACCACTGAATGGACCAGGGGGTCAAGACGGGATGTATTTAAGTGGCCTTCCCTTTCGTGGAAACGTTAATGTCGGTAAGGAAAGTATAGAGAACATAATGGATACTAGATGGAAGAGTGTAGTACTTCATTAGTGTATGGTCTCTCTTGACTTGAATTCTCTATCATGTAGTTGGAGCATCTAGTCTCAATTTGGCCCGTGTAGTATACTGTATATTGTAAAGGAGGATGTGATGATTGATCTAAATCCAAGGATGCAAGAGTGTTATTTCCCACTTTCAGTCACAAGAGCTTTAAATCATCCTTCGAAGAAACTTCGCTTTGCAGGCTTACATAAACGTTGTTTCTCTCGTTCAAGCGACACTCTGCTTTCCTGCTGCTTTTCCAAATGTCGAATGGTACATCCTCATCAAATTCTACCAGTTTGAGGGGTCGTCGCATCTACACTTACGATGAAGATTCGAAACGCCGCACCCCAATTGCTGAAGCCTACTTTTACTTGTATGGTTACCTCGGAACTCTCGAGCGCGTTGTCATGTTGTAATATGTATAATATCAATGTTCCTCACTTCTTATGTTTTTCTCGATTTCTATGTGCAACGAGGGACCTGCGAGCGATTGACACACTCGCTTGT
The DNA here is from genome assembly GCA_000296255.1 of Omphalotus olearius VT 653.13. Taxonomy (NCBI): domain Eukaryota; kingdom Fungi; phylum Basidiomycota; class Agaricomycetes; order Agaricales; family Omphalotaceae; genus Omphalotus; species Omphalotus olearius. The sequence goes on along the minus strand of JH814818.1, from coordinate 399,403 downwards.
AAGACGCGTCGGTGGAGCGTCCTTGGAGTATTCTAAATGGTGAGTGTCCTCAAGCTTGTTACGAGCACGCAGGACGATGCTCTGAGAGTATTAAATATGTTGATAGTTTCTTAACCTAGTACCTCTATACGCAGTCCGATGCTCCACCTGCTCGATGTTTTAGAAGCAGTAAGCTCAATTCGCAACGCTTTTAGGATACGACCGTTCCCTGCTAGAAGCTCAAGTATAAATGGATGGGAAGTTCGAGATGGATAGTCATCCTGGCAACCTTCCAGTACTTGAGTTGATATGGTTGCTCTCTTCGGTATCCCTGTGACCATCCTGGCTGTCCTCGCCTTGTCATACTTGAAGCAAACCGCTGCTCTCGCTGTCCAGGTTCATCACGCTTTGCCTGCCACAAGCAACAACGACACCAATAGTACAGTTCCTGATCCCCCTCACTGGGTCATATACAGCGATAAATTCGTTTCTGGTACTACTGGCCCTCCCAATGCGTCTGAAATACAGGCGAGTAAATTCTGCCTTTTGTAGGAGCTTGCTAACCTTGCACTCACCAGGGATATAACGTTTTGTGAGTCCGTTTCTATCACGGTCTTATAATCATCCCTCCTCATCTGTACTAGTGCACTTTCGTTTCTGCTCACGGAGGGTGCATTTGACAAGGCAAGTTTACACACTGTTTTGCTTGAATCAAAATCAACCATTCGTTAGGCCGAAGAATGGACTCAACTCACCGCTGATGAACGAGCATCAGTCAAAGCAGAGTATGAGGCAGCTGGAATCAAACTCATCGTCTCTCTTTTTGGATCTACAGACACACCAACGTCTTCTGGTGCAGATCCCGTCGATACGGCCGACACTATGGCTGCTTGGGTCAAAGAGTTTGATTTGGATGGCGTTGATGTTGACTATGAGGTGGGCTTTTGACCCAGCTCGGGCCAATCTCTTCGAGTGGTTCTTGATGTATTTTGCAGGACTTCAATGCAATAGATGCAGGCGATGGTAAAGCAGAGGTATGCCTCACACTTGTAAGTCGAGGAAAAAAATTGATGAAGATCAGGCTTGGCTTGCTACATTTACTCAAGAACTCCGCAAGCAGTTACCGCAAGGTTCATATATATTAACTCATGCTCGTGAGTAGTTTGTACTTTCGAGCTGTTATGTGGTCATGACCACTATTGCCTTTCAGCTGTTGCACCATGGTAGGAATAGGCCCTGTAATTCTTAATGACTATGTTACCTACGGTAGCGCAGGTTTTCACCCAATCAGTTCGGGGGAGGCGCTTATCTTACGGTAGATCAGACTGTCGGCGACCTGATTGATTGGTATAATGTGCAGGTGCGCCCGATTTCCGCAATTTGACGCTTCAGCATCGATTGAACCCATCACCGTCTAGTTCTATAACCGTACGTAATTTTCTCGTGTAAAGGCAAAAATTCTCGTCTCATTTCTGGCTTTCAAAGAGGGGACATCAGAATACACGACTTGCGATGGTCTATTGAGCAACTCGTCAAGTACTTGGCCGAACAGCGCTCTGTTTCAGATTGCTGCGAGTAATGTTTCCCTTTCAAAGCTTGTTATTGGCAAACCAGCCACGTCGAGGTAAGTGTACTCGTTCCGCCGCATTATATCAGACAAGTTAGAATGCCTTCAGTGATGCTTCCAACGGTTTTATGGATACTTCCACACTGGCGACCTGCGTTCAGACCGCCAAGGAGCAGGGATGGGGTGAGTCTTATTATTGATCACGGCCCGCGATAGCTGTTGACTCGAATACCCTCGGTAGACGCTGGAGTCATGGTCTGGGAGTTTCCAGACGCAGCTGCATCTTGGATTGAAGAAGTGAGGCAGCTGGCTTTCCCAGTGTAGATTTGTGATGCATCTGTATATATGTACGTATGAGCCTTGTGCTACATACATAATGAAATTAGAAATGCTATTTTATTTTCACCCATCTTGACGACGATTCCAACCCAGAGCTGAAACAGCACATTGAACACTTTACATAAGCATTTGTGGCGCTTAACTTCACAGCCGACTACAACTTCAACTTTATGGAGCCTTGATAAAAATCATGATTGTCCGATTCTGAAAACTTACCTCGAGTCTTCACTTCTTTAATCGGCCGGCAGTAAAATCGTTCTTCAAATTGAATATTTAAATGTAGCGCACGCCCACATGACTATCGAGGCTCGATTTGAATGAAGGCGTGTGTTGGATTCCAGATAACTGGCAATTGCAATGCGCCGTATGTGCCCTTCTCTACTCTCCGGGCCAAACTTATAGTGCTTCTTCTACGGTTGCATATGCACTTTTTCAGGTTTTCTCGGCTGTCATTGTTCAAACGTTCATTCTCCGCAGTTCTGCTACTATCTCAGAGTCAGAAGTCATCTGCACCCATCGACAGCTTGTACTAGCGCTTTGCTCCAACCCGCCAACTCACCATCTCCATTTATGTTTCAAGAGCATTACAACGCTTCGACTACCGTGTGTATGTGGAGCTAATCTTGGAAGTGGAAAGCAAACCTCATGAATTCGGAAGCGCGTTACCCAAGCTAACCGCCCTTGTGGGCTTGTTGCGAGGGTGCTAAGAGCGACGATGGAATCCTATGTGGTAACTGTTTTTCAAGCTTGCTGCTTCACCTTCTGCCAGCTCTATATGCGGGCTCTTTAGGTGATTTTTTCAATCTCAACGCTTGGCCTTGTGGAAACACTAGGTGGCTTATCTGCCCTGGGGCCTGCTTCTATCTCGTGAAAATATCCTCAGTTATAGATATTTTCCGGCGTTCAATCAAAATGATGTTTGCGAAATCATCTGTTCATCATGATCACTCGACCTCGATAGTATGTGCCATCTGGGAATACCACGGCACCTATACCTTGGAATCCTGTTTCACTGTATCGAGTGGTTGTGCTGCCTTGTGCAGCTTCCCTCGGCTTTTTCACCCGACCTTCCGCTGTCGCTTTCCAGGTCTGTAAATTTGAACGCGTCCTGGTAGATTGCCTATCCCGTCTCTGCTGCCGTTACATCCCATAATGATCTATCTGCCTTTCGCAGGGTTCCTTGTCCGCCATATGGCACCATTCAGATAATCTGAAACGGTCTCGTTCGCTTCATGGTTCTCGTGCAGTTTTTTTGAAGTCGAAAACGAAAGAAGCACTAAAGTGTGCCAGCGCAGCATGGAGACTTTTTTGTTTTTGTTTTTGTTTTTAGTGTTTTCATGTGCGCTTCCGAAGCAAAAAGAAGCTATAAAGGGCGGAGGATTTTTTCACTTAGATTTGCTAGCGATCCAGCACTCACCTCAGCATGGTCACTTTCACTGGTCTTTCGAAGCTCTTCTCTGCAGTTCTTGGTCTGTCTTGCGTAGCCAAGGTGATCTCTTCACCCGTAGACAAGGCACTCTCCCAGAGCAATAGCACACTTCGTCCCACTCCTAATGCGACCCCTGCTGCTCCACATTTCGTGATTTACAGCGACAAGTTCGTGTCCGGTCTCACTGGTCCGCCAAGTGTCTCTGAAGTAACGGTGAGGTTATTGGCATTCTCTTATGTATTTCTTTCACTAACGTGCCACCATTGACAGGGCTACAATGTCTTGTATGTGAAGGTACTGATGTAAAGCGAGGGTTTCTTACTATTAATGATAGTGCCTTATCATTCCTTCTTACGGAAGGCGCATTTGATAAGGTCAATATGACTGGCTTTGATTTCTTGGTTCCTTGATAATTGATCACCGGCTGACAGGCGGAGGAATGGACGCAACTCTCTGCGTCTGACCGAGCGACAATCAAGTCACAGTATGAAGCTGCCGGAATCAAGCTCATCGTTTCTTTGTTTGGATCTACAGACGTCCCGACGTCCTCTGGTGCAGACCCAGTTGCTACCGCCAACACAATGGCTGCATGGGTCATCGAGTTTGGTTTGGACGGCGTCGACGTAGATTATGAGGTGAGTGTGAAATGAAGACGGGTGTTTTACGGCAAGGCTGAAATGAGCTCAGGACTTCAATGCAATTAATGCTGGCGATGGCAAAGCTGAAGTACACGCTCTGTGCCTTTCCCGTTCCTCATATTGACTGACTAGTGATCATTAGGCTTGGCTTGCTAGCTTCACTAAACAACTACGCACTATGCTGCCGCAAGGAACATATATTTTGACCCATGCTCGTACGTCTTTTATCTACTTATTCTATTCATATCGCTTAGTCCTTACTCTCTAGCTGTTGCACCATGGCAAGTTTGTCTTTAGCTTTAAAATCACGTTTGAAAGACAAGGTCACGCATTAGGTTTTCACCTGGTAAATTTGGTGGAGGTGCATATCTTACGGTTGACCAAACAGTTGGCAGCTTGATCGATTGGTACAATGTCCAGGTCGGTTCATAGTTTTCATTGCCGTCGCTGCCAAACTGATCTCATGCTTTGCAGTTTTACAACCGTCAGTATTCATCATCCTTACTCAAGAGACTCGACAGAACTCTAACTTAGTCATCCAGAGGGAACTTCCGAATACACCACCTGCAGTGGTCTGCTGACAACCTCATCTTCTACTTGGCCAAACTCTGCCCTGTTCCAAATTGCGGCCAGCGGCATCTCCCTCAACAAATTGGTGATTGGTAAACCCGCAACCTCAAGGTGAAATAATATCTTCAGGAAGCTTAAACTTAATCTTACTGTTTTGACATAGTGACGCTTCCAACGGTTTCATGGATACTTCGACTTTGGCTACATGTGCGGAAACCGCCAAACAACAAGGATGGGGTAAGATATACAAACTATGTTGTAGGGGCAAACTGATGATGGTCCTTCGATCAACATATAGATGCTGGAATTATGGTTTGGGAGTTTCCAGACGCAGCAGCCGCTTGGATCCAACAGGTTCGAGCTTTAGCCTTCCCGGAGTGAAGAAGGTGATAGACGACAGAATGCGATCATCAGTTCGCGGAATTTTCTACTTATTCCGATCTTATATTGTCGCTACTCACTACTGCTGGTTTTATAAATGGGTTTTTGGTACTTGATAATGGTCGCCGTGTTCATTAAATCACAAGCAAAAAGTCCAGGGTCACGATGTGTAAGGAGTGGCGTACATTAAGGTAAGTATTCTGTAGTCCGTCCATGCTAGGTAGCACAAAAAAAGAGACGTATAGTCCGTCAAAGTCATGATACATAATATGGCATCAACCTGCATTAATTCGTGTTGCACATTCAAGAATCAGCCAAATAGAGTTTCTGTTAGAAGTTCCGGTTCAGAATGTGACTCGCAGAACAGCTAAAGTAATAAGAACTCACAACGACCACTGCAGTGGTATGGTTCAGTGAATTATAGGCATCAATATCACCCACGAAGAACAGACTGTTCTTTGCGGGGTCGTATGCTAGGTACGTCAAGGGTTTGGATCCATCCGGGTTGACGTATTGGGCTACGGAACAACACATGTGAGGACCTCGAAAATCACTTTACAGAATTTGATATATCTGACCTGTGAGCTCTTTCGTTGAGGAGTTGATAGACCAAATAGCAGACTCGACTGAAACGTTACGATTGGCAAAGAAAGTAGGCGGAGAATTCGGGGAAGCTGAATTGGACGTCAGAAACAGAAGAAACGTTTGTAGTACATTCCACATACTCTGATCCACATTCGAAAATAGGACCGTACTGAATAGAAAATTAAATTTTGAATGGGTTCCAGAGTACCAAAGGAACCGTACCTGGAACTCTTGTCTCCTAGTACGGGAGAGTTTGCGCTAGCCGCGCCTACAAAGAACGGCGCAGCAAATGCAGGGTTCTAGTAGCGTTATGTTTGTTTGAGATGCAACAGCAACAGGTCAGAAATGATTCTCACAGAAGCGAGAATGTTAAAGGGCTCATCCCGAATTCGGTTGGTAGTGAAGCTGACTTGTAGATCTGCACCTCCGGAGCTGAGGCCACTTCTGCAGATGCGCGAATGGCTTTCAGCAACTCCTATCAGAGAGGGAGAGGCAAGTTCTTACATCGGATCCCGGTCCGCCGAATTCCGAACGTGACCAAGGGTAGAACCGTCCTTTGAGCGAACCTCGAGACGTCCATTGTATCTATCAAGAGAGACTTAGAGTCGTTCGCGCATCGCCAGAAGGATACAAGTTACTTACCGTGTTCCTACGCTGGAGGGAGAGGGACTCGGACTTGCTCGCTTGAATTGTACGGGGGTCGGGTCAAATCCCGGTACAGCTCGTCCAAAAGTCCGGGGACGAAGCGGGGGTAAGCCGCGAGCCAATCTCTCTGCATTTGATCCTACTGTAGGTGACGGAGCGGCAGAAGTGGCAGACACCAGAAATGCCAATGCAACTAGAGCGTTGAAGAAGTTGAGTGGCACTATCATGGTCACTAAAGTGGGCAAAAGTTGATCGTCTGGATAAAGAAACTCGATACTACCTCTTTATTCACCCTTAAATATGCATCCTCTAGTTTGCATAGATTGCATCGCCATTGTACGGAAGCTTCAGGCCGTGTTTTGGGGCATGGCCATAGAAGTCTCATTGAATTTTTCTGAGACAATCATCCCATTGATGACGCCATGCGAGGCCCAGCGGCAGCTAGTGCATCTCCGGGTGGACTGGAATGGGGTCGAATGATTGATATCAGTGAATTATGATGCTACCGCTGAGCCAGGAACCAGATTAGAATTGAAAAGACTGGAGGAGAAAACTCAGTACTCACGTACTCAAGTACTCAAGTATACTCGTGTCTCACCGGCACCATCGTCGTTCAATCGTAACGGTTAAAGGCTACCGCTGCAAGATCAATCTTTCTGTCACGTGACTATACCCTAGACACTGTACGGCTTAGCTGTGCGCTGGTCTCCGCTGACTCGCCTGGTCTCACTGTAGTAGGCAATGAAGTTTCAGAGATGACATAGATCAACGCATAGTATGCTCATACGACTATGTACGACGAATGGATGGAACAGAAGGCAGTGTATGTACGACTGTCTGTACATGGATGACGATAAAAAATAAGGAAAGACTAGTGTGGGGCATTGGGAGTCTAGCCCACGAAATGTAAAGTGAATCAAGTATGGACTACGACAGATAACGTATTTGCCAGCGACGGGAATGATTGCTAGTGAAAAGTACCAAATACAGATGCATCAGATCAAAAGGAAAGAGAAATATAAATTGGTTTGGAAGAAAATCAACTAGAAAAGAGTCACTAAAGTTTTTAGATCGAGAGGTGATAGTTAAGTTCATTGCACAATGCAATTGTTGGATGACTTCTTCTTCCTATGTCGCCGGGATTCCTCTGGTAAGTCGCCCGGCATTCGACCTTCACCGAAGAGTTCGGAAGCTCCTGACTGTGATGTCACTCTAGAAGCCCTAACGTCGGCTTCGCCAACGGCAGAAAATGATACGCCGGTATCGGACACAGTGGATTTGCCCCCTGCACTAGCAGCAGTGACCGCGCTTCGCATGGAGCTATTTGCATTAGTGCTGTTGCTCCCCACAGACTGTGGACGGCCACTGTTGCTTTTCCGCAGAACAGCAGGTTTACGGATTGGGTGCTCTTGAGGAGGTGAAGAGGAGGGTGAACTTGGTCCACCGTCCGCAGGATTGCCTTTCCGTTTAAACGGAATCAACTTGAACGCAGTGGGAGGATGACTCGGAGCTCCTTGGGAGGGTGCTGACTGGGGGGGTGCGGGAGGTGGTGGAGGTGCAGTATCAAGACTGGTTCGAGGAGTATGAGAGACATAAGAAACATCGGAGATAGGGCTCTTGGGTTGTATTTCGTTCAGGACATCTACAGGATTGAAGTATGCGCTCGACGGATTGCCTTTCTCGGCATACTGGGCATAGCGCAAGAGCTGCGCGCGCAGATCGCAGGTGGGAGGAGCGTTTACTGCACACTTGGAGTGAGATATCAGACTGCATTGTGCGCAAAGTACAGCACTCTTCTTGACGTTGAGACGGCACACTCTGCAGACCATAGCTGTCAATAGTCTTAGTAAGGTCAGATACTTTTGAGGAAGAGTAAGACTCTTACGTTTACTGAAGGTCGTCTTCACGAAAGAGTGCCCCCGCGCTGAAATGTCATCCGTGGAAGGTTTCAATGAAGAATTGGACATCCGTCGACCTGGGGGCGAACCACTGACATTGTCGTCAGCACGGTACGGATGCTCTGGAGTCGACTCTGGCATTTCGATCTGTGAAAGATGACGAACGGCCTCCGATTTCTGTAAATCCGCGCTAACACGACGTAGGAAAGGTATGCTGTCCTGCGGACGTAATTCCTGTAGACCAGCTCTTTATCCAGAATTGAACGAAATGCGCATCAAATGAATCTCACTTTGTGAGCACCCCAATTCTGTTTGAGCCATTCATGCTCGCAGAGAAGTTCCGCGCTCGGCCGTTGGGTGGGGTCCTTGTTGAAGCACTTTTTCAGGAAATCTTCGAGCAATGGGGACACGCCAGGAGGTATTGGTGGCATCTCATCCTCAACAATCCGGAACATCACTAATTGATTCAACATGAGTGGAAGATAAAATAACCAAAGAAAAAAGTTGAGAATGCGATACATACCAGACATGCTATTCGGAATATCACCGTAAGGGGGTCGTCCCGTAAGCAGTTCAATGACAGTGCAAGCCAAGGACCATATGTCCGACTTTGGTGAAGCTCCCTGTAATTCAATGACCTCGGGAGCCATCCAATTCGGGGTACCCGCGACGTCTTTGATCTCACGTTCCATGGCACGCATGTTTAAAGAAACACCAAAGTCCGACAGCTTGACGTTGCCGTTCTTTGTAGTCAGGATATTAGCTGCTTTCAAATCGCAGTGTACCACATCGCTCTGATGGAGGTAATGAAGGCCCTCCAAAATCCTCACTACGTAACTCGCCACAAGTCGCTCGTTGAGTTTCCCAAATGCCTTCAGCGTCTGACCAAGAGAACCATTCTCGGCATACCTAAAGAACAGATAATTTGAATTTAAGCAGAAGTTCCTGAATTTCTTGATACTCACTCTAGAACGATGCTCAAAGTATCAGCATCACGAGCCATGCCTTCGTACTTCACAATGCTTGGGTGGGAAAGTCTCTTGACCAGGTCAACCTCACGCATAAGCTGGGTAACTTCTTCCTCCTTTAAGCCTTCCAATCGAATTCGTTTGACCGCCACCATTTGACCGGTGTTCAAATTAAGGGCCCGGTACACAGTGCCAAACTGGCCTCGCCCGATGCAGTTACCAAGTTGCTAGAAAAGGAAGGTAAGAAACGTCGAGCAAAAGCGGTCACACGAGGTAGAAACTCACAAAGTGAGTCGGTAACTTGCCGTCCTCTTTGATTATCAGAGGTTTACGACTACCATCCATAGAGTCACGATTCAACAAATCGCTCGCACTAGCATTACTCGACGCTCCCCCCAGATTGACCATACTCCCAATCCTTGACCGAGTCGGCTTGACGCCAAGCTCATCATACGAATTCGGGCGCCCACGCCGCCTGCTCGATCCCTCAATGTCACTTTGAAACCGGCCTCTGATTTGTCGGGGTTGTTTGTCCGCAGGTGTAGAGCCGGAAGGATCATCGCTGAGCGCAGCTGCTGACGAGTGGGGAGGATTTGAACTGGAGACGACGTGCTCACCAGAAACAGTACGCGGAAACGGGACCATGGTGTCGCTGTCGAGCCCTCGGGGATCATCGGAGTCCCCTTTCGGCAAATAGACTGCGTTCCGGACTCCAGCTTTAGTACTGTGTCGTCGCAGCATGACCCTACTTGACGGAAGGCCTTCGGGACTGACGTCACGTCTGTAAACAGATTCTTTGGGAAGGAGGGCTGGAGTATCGATACTATGGCGGGCACGATGAGTTGGCTTTCGGGGAAACTGCGGCAATGATTCGACACTTTCGCTGCGACGAGAGGCGCCAACGATTGCTAATTTGCGAGGAGGAGAGCTCGAAAGCAGAGATGATACACCATGTATCCGGTCTTCTGATTCAGGAGAAAAAAGCGAATTGGGGATAGAGGGAGGCTGAGGAGGATTTTGAAGGGCATTAATGAAATCGTCTGGCCATTTACCTTTGCCAAGATGTATGGCAGGTGTCTTCTCAACCCTGTCAGTTTCTACATCTCTCTTTTCCCTGGTAGCTTTCTTCCTTCCCTTATCTCGACCAGCCCCCTTGGAACTTGACCCACTCTCACTTGTCTCTTCCACCACTCTGGACAGATCCACTACAGGTACGTCGCTCACTTTCCTATCCCTGGTGTGCTGTACATCCGATACTCGATATTTACGGGCCAGATCATCAGCTATAAAACTGCCTTCCGTACGAGTGATAGAAGGCGTCTCAGAGGTCGCCTCAGTGGTCATTGTTCGTATTGTTCCAAACTTACTAAAGACAGCACTGCTCGTCCGCCCAAGGTCCATCAGGCTCGATACAACGGTGGTAGTAGTAGTCGTGGTGATATCAGTCATGGCAGTCGAGGCCATGGACTGTCGCATGTGGGTATCGGGGCTAAGGCTGAAAGACTCTCTTGAAGACTCTCTAACGGAGTCGTCACCAATCGAAGCTCGAGTAGAATCAGCTGCAGATGCGCGAGAAGGATTCTTCACAGCCCAAGTGAATAACGTACGACCATCGTCTGGCGAATTCGGAGACAATCTGGAAGAAAGAGTGCGGAGTGGTGACCTGGGAGGCGGTGTCAAAACAGAAGGCACTTCTTTCGTCTGGCGATCGTTGTTAACATGAAGTTCAGGTGGACGATCTCTTCGTGGAGACTTGGCATCGTGCATGGTATTTGATTCAGAACCTCTATCGCGGACTTTGGATGCCGAGCCTTCGTCAGAACTATCCGACCGTACGGGGGGTAAACCAGAAGGAGGAGTCCATCGTTTGGAATGATTGCGTGTCGGGGAAAGGCTAGTGGGATGTGAATTGCTGATATTGACATTGCTGCCGCTATTTGCATGGCCCTGTGATGCAAGCAAGTTTGGCGTAGAGGCAGCACCTGAACGCGACGATATAGATCCGAGCTTGTAAGGACCGGAAACAGCTGGCGGCGCACCTCCGCTGCTACCAACGGCACTGGATTTCTTGCCGCCCGGGACTATATTCGATCGCTCTGTGAATGGAACGTCGACATACTTGATAAGCGCAATGATGGTCCTGGCGACGCGCGCCAATGACTCCCCAGAGGCCTCAATCAAGTCGTCTCGCTGAAATAGATCTTCGTTGAGCAGCCCATATGACGAACACGCTGCGAGAAACTTGGTGATATTTGATGTTCGAACGAATCCGTCCTCACGAGGATCTGGACGCACTACCGAACTCGCTCGGAGTTTGTTCATCAGCCTGACGAAAAGCGAATACACGCGCGAAAGAGTTTTCAGTCAGCCAAAGGAAGCAGGACACATATAACCACGTACTGGCATAGCACAAATCCATCTCTGAGTGCCTCGGTGAAGAGTTTCCGTTCCCGCTCCTCGCCAGCAGCACTGAGCGCACTTGAAGACATCGCACCCACGTTCACGTTACTTGAACTTGCGGAAATACCACTCTTACCCCATATCCGCTCCAACCTGCATAATGCGCGTGTCCGTACCTCAACTTCCTCCCAATCCCTAATTCCAGTCTCCGATCGGATCATATGTGAGGGTGGCTTGACAATCTCCTTGCATAACATAGAGGTTGCGGTCCGAAGAAGTTCTCGATGCTCTGGATTGAAAGGCGGGGCCAAAGATGCTGCTGAGATGTTGAAATGCCGATTTTGCGCATACGAGCGCTGGTTTGGAGAAATAGGACGTGACCGGACGGGCGCAGGTGATGGAGACTCATCTCTGCTGAAAGAAGGCCTGTGCGGTGAATCGATAGATGGTCGGCGAGCGTGAGGATCAATCCGCGTTGGTATCGGAGAAGAACTCGGAGAAGTGTTGGGAAGATGGGATGTAGATGACGAGGTTAAGCCGCGATGTGATGGCGACACCATGCGGTTTCGCGAGGTCGAAGGTGATCGGGCGCGAATAGGGCTGGGTCCCCGTGGTGTTATTGGAGAAGGAGGGGTATTGAGTGGCAGATAGCTGGCCGAACTTGATGCAGCTTGTCTTGTTGAGGTATTACGAGTCAGTTGACCTCGAGAGCCTGGTAAAGGTGTTGGGGTATCTGGCAAACTAGGTTGGTCGCGATTCCGTCGTTTGGGTGTCTCCGGGGGCGTGTGAAGTGATACAACCGATTGTGACGTCGGAATATCGATGGGGGCCGACTTGGTTGCCCTGTGACGAGTTGTAGGCTCTTTGGTGGACGAAGTGTGCGCGGTACCTCGACCTTCGTGTTTTGGAGTGAGGGGAGGCGGATCCTTGAATGAAGGTTGAGCACTAGCACGGCGAGACTTGTCGCGAACAGGAGAGACAAGAGCGTCACTGACAGACGAGGATGAGGCGGGAATCGCCGATTGCGACTTGGGAGAAGGTAGTGCCTGTGAAGACAAATGCAAGGCAGGGGAAGACATGGAGGCCAGTCTCAGAGAAGGAGTTTGGAAGCTCGTAAACCCTGCCAAGCGTACCTTGTCCTGCTTGGTCGCCCTCGCAGGTGTCGAGGGTGGTATAGGCGAAGGCGAGGGAGTAACCGAGTCTCTGCCCGACTTGCGGAAATTGACCTTGGATTCAAAGCGCCTTATCATGCCCGAAGACTTATCCTCGACAGCCTGTTCCTTGCCCTTGCCCTTGCCCATGTTGGGGTTTCTGACGGTAGCAAAATCGTCAGCAGCTGGAGCTGGAAGTTTCTTAGAACGAGTGGCAGACCGAATACTCTGCTCTAGAGTAGTACGGAACCGGTTGAAAGGTTTCATGGTAGTATCGTGGGCAGGAGCGTGGTGTGAAAAAGAGGGCTGTTTAGAACGAGAGGAAGAGGCAGCGGGCAATGGAGAGGGCGAAGAGATGTGCTGGTGAGAGGGCATGGCGAAGGAAACAGAAACGGGTCCGTTAGAGACAGGCAGAACAGCAGCAGCCATGAATCTGATCGGCGGCGCGGCCACAAGCGCACAATCAAATCTACCTGCAGAAAAGAAAAAGAAAAAGTAAAGAAAAAAGACATCAGTGACAATTCTTCTTCACATCGGCTTCAATCCGCAAGAAAGACTGGAAAGGGAACCCATACCCAGGCAGAATACTTACCTACAAATCACACTTGTCCGCAACTATTTCTCCTTCTATCAATCTTCTACCGTTACTGCTGGTCTATATCCAATGACAGACACCCAATTCGAGCCGTAGAGGTGTTGGGTATTCCAGGCTGTAAGCGGGGCTGGAAAGAGACGAGGAGTGCGGGAGATTCGCTGCGGGCTCTTCTATGCAGAGCGACGACAACGTTCTCAACAACGTCGGCGACACAAGTTACGTCGTCGCCGTCGTCGTTACCCACTTCGTAGACGAGTGCCTGTGAAAGAAGCTGAGGATTACCCTATCACTGTTTTCGGCTAATACACATCCTGAAATGGTGCTTACGTGATCGCTTTACCGGCACGACAGTTCCACTGCGCTAGCTGATTCTGGTGCAAACTCACAAATTTAAACCTTCTATTCTCCTACCTTTCCGTTCTTCCTGGATCTCTTAATAGCTTTGAAAAGATTATATCGTCTTGTCATTGCAAATCCACGGAGACCGCTATTCCAGCCCCGAGCATGCGGTGCCACCTAATATGATGTCTCAATGACAATAACTATACGACGTATATGATGACGTAGTATGTTCCAGTATCTGATCAACAAAACCAACAAGCTCTAAGGTCTACTAGTAACAAAGCGTATCAGTGAGACAGACTGGGACATACTAACGCGACCTCCTGAATCTATAGTACCTATCTGTGGAGCTCAAGCCGTGAACAGTCCCGGACATGCCGCTTCCCTCGAGGTATCGCGAGTTATCAGGGAAACAAGGCCCCGGACTAATGGATAGTTCCAAGTTGATGTGCCCATTTCTCTCTCTGAACTTTCCACTACTTTCCATCACATACATCACCGCCGGGTTAAGTAATCATGTGGGTATTTCATCGATGCATCCTTGACACCAACGATGAGAGCAATTCGGATTGTTGACGCGTCACGATATGTCAGCCGCACCACGCCACATGAGCAGTACAGCTTCTCCTCGTATCACCTATCTCGACAGAGTGGGACTGCACATTCGCAGGGGACCCACAAAAGCCTACGCATCATCCTCATACACGCGGAACATTTGCTGAATATGGACCTCAACAGGCAGAGCGATCAGTGTAAATTTTAGGGTGGCGGCGATTACGACGGTCAAGTCCTCGAGGAATGCGAGGGAATGTATCATACCAGACACAGGTGTGCAATATGTAGCGTGGCCAAAAGCACCGAGTACGAAGATCGGACCAACTTATAGCTCGCGATCTTACGAATAAGTATGTCGTGGCGGGTAGAGAATGGCTGCGTAAACCCTGTTACTATAGGCGTGTATTTCCTCTTCATCCCTAATCCAATAGAATGTCCAGACTTGGGAGAGTAGTAGGGCGATAGGGCAGCCTGAATGAATATTCATTGGCGGCAGAAGAAGCTTCTGCTTGAAATAATGCGGTTCAAGCACCTATGATGGCATTGTAATCTTCATAAAGGAGCTTTTAGAATTGCTCCAGGCGTGGAATTGGAAGCGTCGAAGTATTCAATGACAGCTCCTGAGTGGAGTGGCTGAGTGCGAAAGGCCGTGGGGCAATGTTTACTACAGGCAGATCCACAAGTCAGTGGCGCAAATCGTGGCACTTTGAAAAAGTGTGTGCAGTCCATTGCAGTCCATTGCTCATCACAAACATGATAGACATGGCAGTCGATGAGATCATGATCTTTCACCGATCAGACTTAGTTGATACAAGGGATTGCAAAATCAAGTCGTTGATGGCTGCCTCTATTTGAATTCAATCGCCGATGTGGGAGGCGTCAGAGGAATAGTGGGAGGTCGGGAAAGGCATACCGTGAACGAAATACGAAGATCTTTTGAACATGCCTTCGAGTACCTCATGACCCCCGCAGTACTCTTTATCTTGGCCATCATGAACCCGCGCAGAAGGGTCCATCTATGGACGAGTCACGATGGGCGCGAATACACCTATACCCTTTTTTTTGAAATGAGCCTGGGGAAATCATCTGAAACAAATGACTCACAAGGCGCGCGGTAGATTCTAGACGGTACACTCACAAGCAACCCTGCGTACATGTCAGGTAACTAGTTCAGAAGTCAATAGTATAACAGATTGAACAACTTTACACTGCGGAAAATAGAACGCGTAGACTCACTATGATTGGTACCTCATCGTCCTCGAGGTTTCTATGTTAACGTTACTTGGGAACATTGCTCTCCTGGTAAGGAAGTCGAAGGCATAGCTTAAGAGTGTAACAACACAAAGCCATGAGGAAAGAAGCCAAGGAAAGGGGTTCCAGGAACTTTAGTAGCTGAGAAGAGAACGCGGTAAGACAGTGTCTAGGCTCTGACTTGATTGACGGACGTAGCAAAGAATGTTAATGGCATATAAGCGCGTTGTAGCTAACAGTCCGGCTTCGCGTTCAATCACGTGAAGTTACTCCACAGTCAGGTGACGACAACGGAGTTTGAAATGATGGATGGGCCAATCGAAAGTTTCACTGCTGTTTCCCTGTTCACAACGACGAACGACCAAGATTCAGAGAGCAACAATCCTCGTAATTGCGACTAGACAAGCTATATTTCAAAGAACACGATTTTGTGGCTGGCGATTACGATGAGCACTCGCTCTAGCACTCGCGCTGCAAAAACAGATTCTGCCAAAAGTCGCACGACTAAGTCTACGGAAGTGGATAAAGAAAAAGAAAACAAGAAGTTGAAGACTGGGCAGGGAAAAATGGTGACTCAGGGTAAAGAGAAGGGCAAAGCACCTGGCCAGGGAAAAGAGAAAGTGTTTTGCACCTGCCGGAAGGGGGATGATGGGTCACCGATGGTGTATTGCGTTGAGTGCAAGGACTGGTAAGTGGCATCCTCTTTTCTCTTATCACTTTTACTCATTGCACCCGAAATGCAGGTATCATTTCTCCTGCGTGAATTTGGATGAACGAGACGCCGAAGACATCAGTAAGCATTGCTTTTTCTTTTTTGCTATTATTGTAACCTCAATTCTTCGAAAGTCATCCCGATTTTTTTGTGTCTGTTCGTTGCTTGCTGAGCTTTCTGACAGTTTTCCTCTCTCAGATATCTATGTTTGTCCTGCTTGTACAGAGACGACTGGTTTACGTTCAGTTAGTGAGTACTCCCACACTTTTTCATCTGTGTCTGTTTGCTTGTTTTCTCTTCTAAAGCTCTCATTACCGGTCTTCCTTGTCGCACTGGTCGTATTTTGTATACTTGAAAAAATTTGTCGTACCTTGCCACATTATATCGCGAGTCACTTATGAGTACTATCTGCGAGCGCTTCGAGCCATTAGTGTCGGTATTCGGCGTTACTGTCGCTACAGTACTGCTCTATTGAGGCACGCGAACCCATGCTGGACTAATAGTGGTTTTGCGACATGACGCCTAAGTGCTCCATGTTAGTGTTACGTAGTAGCGTATTCTATACCCAGTGCGACAAAGCACCTTTTTTTCTCCTTTCTGTTTGATAGGCTTTGTTGTTGAGGGCGTCCGCATATTGACCAGTTGTCTTTTGTGTAGTGCACTGGGAAGGACCTGACGCGGTAGAAGAGGTGACCGAGTCAGGCTCCACATCCGAGCCCCCTAGGCGGACTCAGAAGTCCAAGACGCCTCAAGAGCCGCCCTCTGCGGAAGCACTGCCAGTCCCTACAAGTCCGGAGCATGCAGAGCCTCCATCCGCGTCTGATGATTCGGAAAGTGAAGATGACTATGTGGCTGATAGTGCTAAGGCCAAAGGAGACCGAGGCAAGGTACGATCTTTTCTTTTTTTGGTCTATTCAGATGCTGGAGCTAATCCATGTCATGACAAACAACAGCGCCGTGCTCGTCGTTTTTCGTATGTTTCGCAGTCCGAAACCGAATCTGACTTGTCTGAAGCGTCCGATCGGCCCGGTCGTCGACGGAAGGGCAAGGCATCCTCGCCTTCTCTGAAGAGATTGTCAAAGCGGAGGGCGCAGGATACACATACCCCTGCCAACCGACCCCCTGCGAAGAAAACCAAGACCTCTGATCCTTGGGATGATCCCACAAGAAAGTACTGTCTTGGAAAGCTCGAAGAAGTATTTCGAGATATATTCCTCCGATATCCTCACGTACCTACGAACAAGAATGAGGATCATGAGGCAGGCCCATCCTCTGAACCAGACCCTCTTCTGATCGAGAAGAAGCCAGAAGATCTATCGGATGACGAGAAAAGCGCCGTCTCGGAGCATGCAAAGAAATTCGCTGATGACCTGGAGCAATGTGTATATGAAACGTACTCTGAGCCAGATAAAACAGGAAAATCTTCTGCGGGAGCAAAGTACAAGTAAGTATCATTTGGAACCCTTGCTCTTTTTCGGATCGTCTACTGATTATCATGTTTATAGGGATCGTTTTCGGATGCTGCAATTCAATCTGAGCAAGGTTGATCGCGTCGTCCTACACAAGCGCATTGCTTCTGCCCACATTACTCCCAAAGAGATATCAGTCATGTCCTCGACTGACCTTGCAAACGAAGAATTAAAACAATCCATAAGAAGTGCAGAGCAAGAATCACTGGAACAATCCATTCTTCAGAAGACAGCAGCCCCTCGCGCAAAAATTACGCGTAAAGGCTTGGAAGATATCGAGGATGTTACCGGCCAATTCGGTAGTCGTGAGCGCGAGCGTCAGCAAGAAGAGGAGGAGCGTATGGAACGAGAGCGACTGGCGAGGTTGAGAACTTCTCAGCCTGTCCAGCACACTCTGCCTAATCCTGGTCCACCAGGGTCACCTATCAATCCAGCGAGTGAGAATTGGGGTGCTCCTCCTACCGTTCCAATCCACGCTCTAGATGGCTCAATGCAAATACCGTCCAGGCCCCCATTGTTCATAAACACCTCTTCCGATTTGATGCCTCCTGAACCCGAACTAAAACTTGGGGATCTTATTAACATCGATGACGAGACGTCCTCTGTTCAAGATGCGGCCTCTCCTGTCGCCGTACAACCACCATCATCTTCGGCCAATACCCAGGACCAAGGTACCGGATCCTCGCCCGCTCCTGCTACAGGCCCTCAAACCATCCTCAATTCGCCCACCGGCATTTCTCCCTTCGCCCAAAAGCCATTGTCGACAACAACTTTACCCGCACCGCCAACACCACGAACATCCACTTTCGACCTCAACTCCTTATGGTCTCAATCGAGCCTTATTGCTCTTGCTAGCCCACCAGTCTCATCTAAAGCATCTCCAACAGAAGACACTGAGCCTGCGCAAATGCCAGCCCCCGAACCATCAGAGTCAAAAGATGTTGTCATGGATGTAGAATCGGCCGCGGCGGATGACCATGATTTCGACATGTTTTTAGAAGAAAAGCCGGAGCCTTCTTCACCTGAGGACATACAAGCTGTATTCAATGATATTCCTCAAATTTGGTCAGGGAAGGTAAGTCTTCATAGTTTTCCAACCTGCCGATTGTCACGATATAATATTTTCGCGCAGATCAATATGCCCCTTGATTCCACAATACCTCAAGAGACTCCGGTGGTAGCTCGTCAGATGGGAGGGAAACAAATTGATCCCGCTTCCCCACGCTGGAAAATTTTATTTCCATCTGGTGGACTGAGAATTGACGGACGCGTACCTGTTGAGAATTCTGCAAAGTTTTTGCTGCAAATGCGAATGAATCCAACGAAAGAGTTGATCGCAGTAGCATTTGTACCTGCGCCAGGCACTGACGATTCAGGATTCAAAGCATTATTTGGCTTCCTTATCGCTAAAGGGTAAGTTTTTATCTGGTGCATGTGGGAAGTGGCAACTAACAACAAAATAGACGCCATGGTCTTTCTTTTCCCTGGGGACAACGTCCCAAAGACTATCATCCAGGAAGGGAATTCTATATCATACCGTTGCTTTCCAGTGACCCCCTTCCCGATTACATGGAGCTTCTGGATGATTTACGATTGCCCAAATCGAGAACGTCCGACTACCTCGTAGGCATCTGGATTTTGAACAAAGGAAAGCTCGCTTCACCACCACCGTCACAATTGACACCACCACCTCCGTCCGAGGCTCCCTCGATACCTACACCTAACCTAATTTCTACCACGACACCTACATCATCAGGGTTTACCTTCCCTAATCCCAATCCATTGGCAGGACTAAACATTCCGATTTCCGGTTCTTTGTCCAGTCTTGCTGCTACCTTACCCGTTGATCAGTCAGCCTTAGCTGTGGAGATAGCATCCCTCACTCCGGAGCAAGTAAATCTCATTACGCAGGCACTTGCAACAGCTATACCGGGCGTAGCCGTTGCTGCACCGACTTCTGTTTCTACACCGCAAGCGGCTACAGTCCAAATACCTATGCCAATGCCTCTCCCTCCGCAGACCTGGGAAATGGGTACACCTCCGAGGTTTCCTGGTGCAGAGTATCCACCTAAAACCAGCACAAACACTCAGTATCCGCCTCAAGGTCGTGACCAATATCGACGAGGGCAAGACCATCGTGATCGTAGAGGTGACCGAGGTAGGGGTAGGAGAGGTCGCGGGCGAGATGATACCGGGCAAAGAGGTACTGATTTCGGTTGGCCTCGTAAACCCAGCAATGATGGTCCATCTCGGCGGTGGTAGTTATATAGTTTCGCCCTCCTTAAGCAATTAGCTTTCGAGTGTATCTTATTTCGTTCGGTTATCTCGTTCGGTACGTTGCAAGTACAACTTGTATTTTTAGTAGTTGTGTACTGTAGCTATTTTATTACCCCGTTGCCATTACTTGCATAATGGTCTGCGCTCTTTCTCTAAAGCAATAAGGAGCGCGCGATGATAACTACTGACAACATAATTATACGATATCTTGGTAGAAAATATGTCCTCCAAAATGTTATTGAAATTCGTTCATTTTCGTGTTGCCCTAAGATCCTCTACTATCATCTCAAGTAAACTTTCGATCTTCTCCTGTTTGTTCTCAATATTTTCCAGCCGTTTGGCCCATCGAGATATTCCACCAGTATTATGCTCTTCTTCCTGCACCTGCCCCGCAGTGGGAATGGACCTGCCACCTGGCCCACCGACTTCAGGCCCCAAGGTCGGTGGGCTATCGGACAATACTCCATCATTGCCACCCATGACCTCTTCCATCGGCGGAAATCTTCTTGCTCCTTGATTAGTAGGTAGCGCTCGTTGAGACGGATCCTGATGAAGATGTCGCTGGTTGGGAGAACTGCCGTGAGAGTGCAAGCCTTGACGATTAGACGTATCTGTTGTGCTCCTCCGATAACCATTCTGGATCGAGGACAATCTGCGACGGGTTGTGGGTCCATAACTGACAAAGGGGGTTCCAGCACTAGCAGTCTGATCAACGAATTCATTGGACATATCGTCATCCACAATGAGAGGTTGATAGATCTGAGCCAACGGGCTAGTAAAACTCTGGGCAGCCTCCAATCCTCTTGTCATGATGGAATTGACACGTGTACGAAGAACAGCATGTGGATGACTCGGAGCTCGAGGAGGGGACCCGGCTTGAAAGTGTACATGTCCTTGACTGTGATTGCTCTGATTCGGACCTTGAGGGGCAGACGATCTTGCAGCCGACGTTGATGTTCGTCGGCGCGGGGGGCTCTGTGCCGGTGTAGATTGACTACTGTTATTGGACAATTTATCTGCACTGCTAGAAGATGTTTCAATATCATCTCGGGTGTCCAGTGCACTGGTGTCAAGTTCTTCCTCGATCTCAAAAATCTAAACGGACAACAGTTTGAAAGATATATCAGGATGAAAGTCTATTGTACGCACTGCCGCAATATCGGCATCGGAGCCTGCTAATCCTTCAAAGATGGCTAGATGTCATGTGGGTCAGTATTGTAGCTGGCGTTGATCAGTTGGAGAAGGCGTTAGCTTACATAGTCTCTTCAACGTCCGAGGAAGCGCATCATACCATTTCTCAGTCATGACCACGAATGTCTCATAAAAGCCTGTTGTACCATGGTTCTTCGCTTGTCGTTCATGAAGAGCAATGAGCAACAGCATAGGAAAATTGGTAAGCCTGATCATGAATACATTGACCTAAAAAGAGGAAGTTAAGTCCGCCAAACCGGATTAAGAGGATGAGAGCTCGCTCGCCTTATGAAACCATCTGGGAGTCAAAATCCAGCTAAGGGGCACCATGAAGCACAATGCAACAAGATTGATCGGAGGCTGGTACGAAAATAGAGAGTCTGCCTTGACCCTAAAAAGCGTTCAAATCCCATTTTATGTACGGGATGTGTATGCGCGCACCCTTCAATTGTGGAGACTGCTCGTCTGAACATTGCCTATAATGAACCCATGACGCAACACTTTCTACGTACAAGCACGAGACTCACTTCGGCGGCGGCATCGTCATTGATGTTTGCGAAGGTATTGGAGAGGATCTTTTTGATCGAAGGGTTAGGGTCTTCACACAGCTGTGAGCATCGAGAGGGCTTACAGAGACCAAAACTAAAATCCACAATAAGTACTCAGATGTTCAAGCAAAGCTCTAGTTAGATACGCCACATACCAGTTAAGAGCAAGGTATTACTCAAACAAGCATAAGTAACCATGAGTACAGGCCCGAATACAGGGTGAAATTTCTCTGCACAATCGAGGTCGGTCTACAGAGGCCAAGCTAAGGAGCAAATATCAGACATACCTGATAGGTCAAAACCGCTAGCGTCTAACCCAAACCAAAGATCCAGCATCCACCAAGCGATTTGCCTAGCGTGCAATGAGCAAAACTATCTCGCTTTATCCAGCGATGTGACATACCCTGCGCTATAGCTAAGCAAAGTCCGATGATGAGTATTAGTCGACTTGAATTAAAAACATTGATGTACCCAGCTTGATTTCGACTCAATCTATCAAGGGACGTGAATATCTTAGAGGCAGCAACAATTCATAAACATACGTCCACAGAGCATACAAAAAACCACAAAAACAAAAGGCAGCAATCATCATCAGGAATAAGAATTGCATGATCATTGCTCGGAGAGAAAGGACCATGAGATTGTTCTTGAGTGTAACGAACGCTAGCCTTCGAACGGAATCAACCATTGGAATGCAGAAAAGACAAGCATAGGAACCTCGGAAACATCAAGCATGCAATTACAGCAAGGCAATCAATGCCTGTGCTGCGAGCCCAGAGAGCTGGAGCAGTTTGTGAGTGAGCTCAAGACAAAAATAAGTGAAATGAACTGACCATGATAGAAAATTCCATATAATCTAAGAGACGCATACAAGAGGAATGTAGTCACTGAAAAGGGCGCATCAGCAATGCGGAGAATCACATCATGGCAAGGTAGAATGACCAAAAGCCAAGTCGAACCCATTCTAGCACGAGATTAGCGAAAGTCTGCTGAGATTACTGGCGTAGAAATATACCCATGTTCCCTTGAAATAAACTGAATCATGGAGCGTTAATAGCTTGCCGGGGAATGCTTACAAGCGACGTACCTTGTATTCCATGCTCTTGCATTGCAGCAACTTTTTCTAGACAGAAGCCAAGTGCATAAACCATGAATACTGACTCATGCGGATTCAATGTGTCTCTCTCATTCCACTCTATTGCAAGAACAAAAAGGATAAAGAGAATGAGAAAGCTGCAGTTGAATAATGTCAACAAAGGCCCAATATCACATGTTCTGGATCGTACTTTGTATACTCAAGTACCGAGCGAATAGAAGGGACTTTGAGCCTTGAATGCCATTCTGATGAGCTAACAGTTTTATTTTGCCTCTGAAACCACCTACCGATAATGATCCAACAAGGGAGCCTTGTGAGGATCATAGAAGTGTATAGGATTCCGTTTATACGTCTGTGCAAGCACTTTTCTGTAAGCTTTCAACATAAATATCGGGGTAATCCTCACATCTGAAAGGATCGAATGGCTGCTTTCCGCCTGATAG
>JH814818.1:339083-364216 GCA_000296255.1 Omphalotus olearius VT 653.13 | reverse complement strand
CTTGATAAAGTTTGGCCTGACGGTGTGCCGACATGGATTTGTGATCTCAAATTTGTAGCCACTCCCCTTCCTTTGATAAGGAAGATCGGTGCTTCACAGGCTGAGCAGCTGGCAGCGAAGGAGAAACCTATGCAAGACGGGTTGAGAAAGGCGGGTATGGACATCAACATGGGTCCAGCAGGAACTGGAAACCTACTACTAGTCTTTGAGCGTCTTGGAGGTATTCTTGTTGCTTCCAGTCCCGATAGCCCTAGACTGACTTCATTTGACTTAGGGTATTGTTAGTGAAGCGGAATCTCGTTATAAGACAAACTCATGCTTCTGTAGGGCTTGACGTAGGGTGCGCCGATCTGATCATATCTGGAAAGATCAAGGTCAAACAAGGTGTCGAATTGGAACGATTGACCAAAGATTCAGTGGTATTCACCGATGGGACATCTCTTGCAGCAGATGCCATCATCTTTGCGTGCGTAATTCTGATGCTTAAGTTCGACTTGTACTTTGACTGATGGTCTACGTTCTGCCACAGGACGGGATATGAAAACATTCGTGATACAATGAGAGAACTCTTTGGCGATAAGATCATGGACATGACTGGTCAAGTTTGGGGTCTCGACGAAGAAGGGGAAATCAGAGGAAGCTATCGGCCTTCTGGACATCCTGGGGTGCGCCAACGTCTACAACGTATCAACTGGTTGATATCCATAAGATCGTTTCTAGCTTTGGTTTGCAACAGGTGACTTTTTTAATTCTAGATTCTCTTCCAAACAACTAGTAAGTCGCTTACTTCGAGCGCCCGACTGCGAGCATTGAGTAATTTGATGCGACTCTTTAGGCACTAGAAATCAAAGCTATCGAGCTGGGACTGATGAAGATATGACTTTGTGACCGCACCATTTCACGACAGCTCCGAGTCGTGCTCATTGTCTAGCTGATATGCAATTCAATTTACCATAGTGTGTCCAGTGAAGAATGCTATCTACACAATAGAAAAGAAAATAACCGGTTACTGTAAGTCCTCAGGCCCCCGGGAATGAAGCGAAACCTACATGGTTAGAACGAACGCTGCGTTGGGGCGCAGTCTTGGTGCGCCTTTGGCTACGGTGGGCTGTGCACGACGACCCCTGGTTATTATCTCTTGCCCTACTATGTAGGCGCAGGTTCCATCGACGGCACCACAATACTTACTGTTCACAAGCTAGGGTCTACAGCTTTTATTCCACGTGTAAGTATGTACATACTTAGCACGACCGCATTGCCTTGTACTTATCTTACGTGGTTATTATTCTCCTGTCAATGTTCTGCTTCAATTTTCTTTTCTCATCAAAGCACTGCCCAATTTCGAGTGATAAATGTGACTCGGCTCTCAAGTGCTTCTCTCGGACGTCGTCCTTCATTACTTCGCTCTATGGGTTCGGTGAGCGTGTCAAACGCCGACGGTACAACTTCAGCTCTACCATATCACAGCTCTTTGTTGCGCACACAACTTTTGGACCAGACTGGTGCCTACGATAGTAAAACACAGACCACGTATCAATTAATGTCTCCGATTGCAGGAGGGTTTGAGTTTGCCACGGATGTATATGGAGTAACAACACTGAGATCCAAGGCTTTATCGATATCGTCTACATTTGGTCGCAAAGAAGTATTGAGCGACGAGGACCTGTGCTTGCACGCATTCAAGCACTATCTGTAGAGGTGTCACCAGAAATCACCGAGAACTCCTTGATAACCTTCTGCAAGAGCAAGCTTTCAAGAGAGGTGTCATGTACGGACCAAAGAAGCACCACGGTTTCTAACGCTGGCAATACGTTTGCCTGAATGAGAAATCTCCCTTCATCCGAGTAGAAAAATATGTCAAGAAATATTGTTGAAATTGAGGTGATTCTGCATGAACTCGTGAACTCTGGAGCGTAATTGGTGATCATCGCATGAGCCAGAGAGTTGATATACGATGGATTGACTTACAAGATCAGATTTATGGCACATTCTTTCGTCATGACGGTCCCGTATGGTTGCGAGGATACATACTCCCATACCGGCTCCTGCGAGGCACAGGCATCCATTATTGATATTCCGTGTAGTGTTTGCCACCCTGTGTGACACCTCAGTCTAGAAAGAGAAGAACATGAAAGTAGTTGACTAACCTGATGTATGCGAAATTGGGACCGTCGAAGGATTAGATGGCAATACCCTCAATTGTGACATTATTTCAGCCAAACGCTGCGTGCGAGTAGGCGGGCCAGATGAGTACTCGCAATCTCTGAAGGTAGTAGAACTGCTGCAAGCTCCACATGAAGGTTTCGCTCCATAGCATCTCTACGGACCGAATGCCATAGTTTATCAACTTGAAGCTACATCTTGTCAACTTGATCAAGAAGACACGCTCAGTCTTTCTGCTTCTACGTCATACAAACAAGTTAATTTCTGGCTCCAATACATCTCACGAATCCGACTCACCTGCAGTTTAGACATGACTTTCACATTCTCCCAGACCGGATGTCTTTGGCGGCGGAGGATAACGATGCCATTCAACGTGTTTGCGTAGTGATGAGCAAGAGTCGAGGGGTGTTAATTGAACAGAACTCGGAATGGTGATCCATGTTCAATACTACAGGAGGGTGAAAAAATCATCACTGGTGCGAATGGTCAGCCAGTCACATAGCATATGGACTCACAGTACCTCTCGTACCTCTCGTCGCACCCGCCATCCGGCGACACATAGAATGTGGCAGCGATGACTTATCGAGCTCGAAAGCAACACGATTGCTAAATAAGCCGGCGTCCTTGTGGATTCGTCATGAAGGTCAGTATTTTGTAAATTGCGTACTACCTCAATTATGTAGAGGCCCGAGGCTCGAGGTTCTGCGAAGCGCGGTGTCTAGAGTGGCCTATTGCATATTTGTGGCCACTGCCTTGTCAATTCCGTGAGTTGAGGTTGAGAACTATGTATAGTGGCAATATAACAGAGGGAGATTTAAGGGAAGCTAGCATCTTCTAACGGACCATAGAAGATTATAGACATATTAATGTCATAGGTTGAAGAGATCAACTCACATTTGGGTGTTTGAAGCTTTATAGTTTCTAGAGGTTGTACGCAGAAGAGTGAGGATACAGAGCCCAACTCTGTATGCACTAGGTATCTTTATCTTTTACATCTACTTACGGTAGCGTACGACTACCCAATCTAAAAGGCTACATTCGTGGGTGAATAAATCAAGGCTGTAGACAATAGGGCAACAAACGACAAGAAAAATGACAACACTAGGGTTGTCCATAATAATAACCCCAACCCCGGTCTACTTTTCGAGTCGTATACTAATACAACGTCATCAAATTCGGATTTTGAAACATCTATCCAATCTCATAATTTTGAGTTTCATTCGTGCATTCATGGAAAGGTCGTTATCGCACTCCCGCTGCACCGAGGTCACTGGGATAGCGTACTCGAAGATATGGAGGCGGGAGGAGGATCGAAGGGTTCAGCACGCGTACCAACACCAGACATTCGCTTCCTTTTCAAAGGACCTGAGCGAACTCGCGATCGAGGACCTTGCGGAGGGGCAAGCTTAGCTGGCGAAGGGATGGGGACGGAAACAGGGGAAGGAGAGACGGGGCAGTCAAGGCCAGTAGTGTAGCGTGCAGGTGTAGGCGTCATTAAAGGGTCCAGTTCTTCTTCATCTGCTTCCACATTATCATCGGTACCGGGGATGATAGGAACGGGGGTGTCGGAATCCTCTGCAGAGGATATGTACACGTTATTAGCTTGGGTGTTTGAGAAGCGTGGGCCACCAAGTCTAGAGGGCGGACGGGGAGGTGCAGCTACAGGTGGACCTTTCCAGACAATTCCAAGTTTTGCTGTGTCAGTTTCGTTGACGTCCGAGTGTCGCATCGTGGCACGACCGCGCATGACTCCAGACACAACGTCGGAGGATACCCCAAAAGCGATCTCCGCTTTAGAGTACGTACGAGAAAGAGTTCTCCTATTCCGACTTGTGGTACGTTCGATAGGAGAGCCATCTGTGTAGACGGGGATAGGTGTGATGGGTTCGAAGAAGACAGATGTAGAAGCTGGGGCAGATGCGGGGGTAGTAGTAGCGTGGTGAGGTGTCGAAGGGTCCGCGTCAGACCTGGATTGGGGAAAAAGACCTTTGACAGGAGATCTTGAGCGAGAGCAGGAGCGGCGACGGTGTTTGGCTGGTGGGAGGTCAAAATCGTCGGTGGCATAAACAGCCTTGACTGGGGATACAGATGCGCGAACCGTCTGCTCCTCAGTGAAAGTAGCGAGATCTGCATTGGTCAGGACTGCGAATGCACCGCTAGCGGGAGGTTTGACAACGACGGGCGAAGAGACTCTACGCGTCAACGTCGAGGAATCATGTTTTATGAGTGCACTTTTTGTCCACTGCAAGCCATCGAGGTCACAGAATTCAACTTTGACAGAGACGAAAGATTCAAGTAGAGCTTGTCGTTGGTCTTCTGTCATCTTCAGAGCTTCAGCGTCCTCTAACCGCTGCTCTATTTCGATTTGTTGCAGCCGGGCTTTGCGCTGTGCTGCACGGGCATTTGAGGAGTCCATGAGAGTGAAAATAGCAATGTGAATGTGGGTGGTGGTAGTGGTTAGAAAATCAGTACCCGGTATCTTTGGCAACCGGATCACCAGCTGCGGCGTTACGGATCCGTGATAGGCGGTCACATGTCACACTTAGTCCCGTGATGTGATACCGGAAATCTCGGCCCGCTGGTAGGAAACAGTGCCAATTGAGGAAAATTACAAGTGACATCAATTTTTGCGTCCACTGTACCATTGCTCATGCAGCGCTCATGGCCTGGCGTTATACGTTATATGTACATATGTGCAGCCGCTTGGGGCCTTACGCGCTACGCTTTGTTATCTGGACTCTATCTATAACACCAATTAGTTGCCTGTTCTGGGTGAGATCGGCTTTTTGTTCTTGTAGCTGACTAAGCAAGCACCCATCCATTTCTAGAATCTCCGACACCACTAAATGTCTCACATTTAGTTTCTTCGAAATGAGTATGTAAGTACTGAGTTACTGAGTATGGTTAGAAGCCGCTCTTGTTCCCTTCACACTTGACTTTACACCACCATGTCCTACACTCCCATAGACCAGCTATCCCAGGTATTGTATCAGTTCCGTGAACGATCACTCGACCTCATTCTCTGCTTTAGATCCACGCGACTTTGCATAAGACCTTCAAGACAAGGGTAACTTACCCGATTGCATGGCGGCAGCACCAGCTCTTGCAGGTTGCTCGTATGCTGCAAGACCATCAAACTAGATTTGCTGATGCACTTTTCAAAGCACAGTCTTCTATAGTCCCAGATCTATCTTGTTACTGACCCTCCCATTTCAGGATCTTGGCCGTCCAAAGCTTGAAGCCTACCTAGTCGAGATCAACCCAGTCTTAGAGCGCGCTATCACCAGTGCCGCCAAACTCCCTGAATGGACCAAGCCAGAGAGCAAGGTAGATGAGGTCGAGTTGCGGTTCAAGGATTGGAAACCGAGGGTGTTCCGGACACCCAAAGGTGTCGGTTTAGTTATTGCGTAAGTCACTACTCTCTGAGCGTCAATGATTGAGCTTGATATCGGAGCTAGACCTTGGAATTACCCGTTGATCCTTTCGTTGCAACCCCTCATTGGAGCCATCGCAGCTGGATGCTGCTGTCTGGTCAAACCATCTGAAGTAGCAGCGAACTACGCTTCAGTCCTCGCTGAGCTCATCCCTCAGTATCTTGATCAATCTGCTTTCCGCGTCGTTCTGGGCGCCGTTCCAGAAACCACAAAGCTATTGGAGTTTAAATGTAAATATACTGCACGTTTTCTAATCACTTGACTAAGGGTTACTATCTTAGGGGATCATAGTGCGTTGCGTTATATAGCCTTTTGCTTGCTACGGGTAACAAGTACGTTGTGGTATAGTCTTCTATACAGGCAATGGTGCAGTCGCACGTATAATTGCCGCAGCAGCTGCTAAGCACCTCACCCCGATGACTCTCGAATTGGGAGGTAAATCTCCCGTGATCCTTGACCCGAACTACGACCTCGATATCGCGGCCAGACGTATCTTATGGGGCAAAATATCGAACGCCGGTCAGGTATGTACTACAATTCCACTACTCAGCTTCATTAACGAACCACTTATGGTGCGAATGATAGTTATGTGTATCCCCGGATCATATCTACCTCCCCACGGCCTCCCACCCAACATTTCTCAACGATTTTATTGCGGCTCTCAAGCGCGCATACGCATCTTTTTACCCCTCCGGTTCCCTCAACTCCGATTCGTTCTCCAATATCATTAATAAGGCACACTTTTCCCGTATCACGGATATGCTTTCTCGGACCCAAGGTGAGGTCGTGCTCGGGGGCGGGAAAGACGAGGCGCGAACCCGCATTGAGCCGACGGTGGTGAAGGGAGTGCCAGAAGGCGATTCGTTGTTGGAGACCGAGATTTTTGGACCGGTATTACCGCTTGTAGAGGTTGGAACGGTGGATGAGGCTATTGAGAGGATCAATGAGAAGGATCATGCCTTGGTTCTGTACGTTTTCAGTGAACGCGAGGAGTTTAAGGAGAAAGGTCCATCTTTTCCCTTTGTGATTCTCCTTCATCTGAGTTGCCTCTTGCCATCCAGTCCGAAATAACACGATGAGTGGAGGGATTGTGTTCAACGATACCTTCATGCAGCTCGATGGTACATTTCTCTACATTCTCCGCCACGCAAGATACCCAATGACTCACCCGATTTTAGTTAAAGAACTTCCTTTTGGAGGCACTGGAGACTCTGGACGTAAGTTTTCTCTCTTTACCTTTTCACACAGACTACAAAAACCTGCACAGACGGCCGTCAAGTCCTACGATACTCGTTCGAGACGTTCAGTTACTTGCGAAGCTCGGTAGATGCACCTCTCTCGTAAGTCTCAACTCTGCCGATGAACTCTTCTCTCCCTCCCGTCGTTCTGCAAAACTCACCCACGCATCACCGTGGACCTGGGTGCGAAACGGTGTGAAGCTTCTGCCCTGAACCTACCCTAGCATCTTTCTTTTATCTTTACCAATCACGGTTGACTGAACTGAATCCCAATCCAGCGCCGAATCTGGTCTCACACTGCGATACCCGCCGTACACTTTAGAAAGCTTTGAGATCTTGTGTGCTCCTGCAGTATCTGTCAAAATACCGGATTCGACTCCAACAAATGGGATCAAGGTATAAGAAAATGGACGCTATTGCTGGGACAGTAGTAAGAACGATCCTTATATTTGATCAATACAGATCCAGCTGAACTTATTTTAGATGCAGAACTTGCAAGTGACGATCCATACATGTGTAATACGCTTTGTCCGCTTTCGTTCATAGAATATGATTCTGATTGCTTGATTGTCACATCATAGTCAAAGCTAGGTCAAAGCTGCACCTACGATTCCATTGAATTTGCACGTGGCAGGCTGGATTCCAGTCGGGGTTCTCATGATGATGTATATCAAGTAGGTAATCTAAAGTGCTGTGCTACATTATAATATGATCCGCAATATTCGTATATAACTGGCTACAATTTATGTGCGTGAGTGGTGTGTTGATACATGATGCAGTAGTGAATCGAGGTGGGCGTTTTTCTATTGAATCAGAGGAAGGGGCAGGGGGTGTATGCCGCTGACCTGAATCAGAGTCAAACTTTCAGGTATTGTCTGGCTGGGTTTATTGGTCAATTTTTCGCTAGATTCTCAGCTGCGCTGGGATCAGGTACATGGTTATCCTTGATAACGAGGGCATTGCCGTCCTCGTTGACACGTATCATAACGGTGTCTCCGTCCCTGAAGCTGATCTTTAGTACGCCGTCATTTAACACTCGAAGGGGATAAAGCGTTACCTGACAGTACCCCTCAACAGCTTTTGCGCCAATGGGAACAACACATCCGTCCTAACAACACGTGCAATCGCCCTCGCACCATACATCTCCGAGTAACCTTGCTTCGCAAGCCACTCACGCGCGGGCCCATCAACATCGAGCGTGATGCGCTTATCCCTGAGTCTCGCCGCCACGTCGTTCAGACGAAGCGAGACGACTTGTAGAATGGAATCCCGCGAGAGCTTATTGAACACGAGCATAGAGTCCAGCCGATTTAGGAGCTCAGGCGGGAAGTATTCCTGGGTTCGCTCTAGCACTTCATCTCGGGCTTCAGCAGACACGACGCCGTCCTCGTTGCAAGCGGTTTTGTGTGCTAAGATATCGCTACCTGTTCACCATGAAGCAGGTGAGATCCAGACTCCACCTAGAAACATCAAACACGCACCGAGATTGCTGGTCAAGCAGATGATTGTGTTCTTGAAATCTACCTTACGACCCTGGCTGTCCGTTACGCTACCCTCATCCAGAATTTGAAGAAGGATCATAGCGACATCCTGTGTGAGATTAGTGTCTGCTATGAAAAATCTCAATAGCACAAAAAACGAACCTTATGTGCCTTCTCCAACTCATCGAGTAAAATGACGGCGTAAGGTTTTCTTCTGACAGCTTCAGTGAGCTGCCCACCTTCCTCAAAGCCAACATAACCAGGAGCAGCACCGATAAGACGGGATATCGTATGCCGGTCGTGATACTCAGACATATTGATATTGATCCTAAACGACGCAAAAAAAATGAGCGCATGAGAAAATCGGTACAGTCCACTCGTTACTTACAAACCACGCTGCTCATCGTTAAATAGGAAACTAGCCAACGCCTTGCATAGCTCAGTTTTACCAACACCAGTAGGTCCCAGGAACAGGAACGATGCGACTGGTCTGTTTGGTGCCTGCAGACCAGCTCTGGAGATCCGGACAGCGTCACTGACGGCTTCAACGACATGATCTTGACCAACCACGCGTTGTCGTAGAGTTTCCTCCATCTGAAATTACAATCAGTTTCGAACACGAAGAAATTGTTGAGTCTGAGTTACTTACATGCACAAGCTTATCCTTCTCTCCCTTCAGCAAATTCTGCACAGGTATTCCAGTAGCTTTCGCTACAACCCTCGAGATATCATTCGAGGTCACCCGATCGTGCAGCATCATCAACGGTCCCTCTCCTTCTTGAGCCATGTTCTCTTCTTCTTTCGGCAACTGCCTCTGTAATTCAGGGATAGTAGAGAACCTCAATCTGCTCGCTAGTTCATAGTGTCCTTGCCTCTGCGCGACCTCGAGCTGATGTTTCGCATCCTCAAGACGTTCCTTGAGGTCCTTGATACGGTCGAGCCTCGCCCGCTCAGCTTGCCAGATTTCCGTTAACTGCGAAGCCTCCTCCTTTTCCCTCTTCAAATCTGACTCTACTTTTTCCCTACGCTCAACGCTGAACACGTCCGATTCGTTTTTGAGAGACTCGAGCTCTATCTGGAGGGTCATGATTTCACGGTCGAGAGCTTCGAGTTCATCCGGTTTCGATTCTTGGGCAAGCCGGAGGGCGGAGGCTGCTTCGTCGACTAGGTCGATGGCTTTATCTGGTAAATAGCGGTCGGAGATGTATCGAGCAGAGTACACGGCGGCTAAGAAATGGTATGTGTGAATGCTCGTACGTGGTCATTATTCTTGACTTACCAGTGACAAGAGCGCTGTCGGAGATCTCAACACCATGGTGAACTTCATAGCGTGGTTTGAGTCCCCGAAGTATTGAAATGGTAGATTCGACTGTGGGTTCGTCGATCTGGACCGGTTGGAAGCGCCGTTCTAAAGCAGCATCTTTCCCGATAGTTTTGCGATATTCATCAGCTATCGCCCAAAATTCAGGTACTTTCATCAATCAAGGTCAACAAACGTGATACACTTACGAGTTGTAGCTCCGACAAGCTGTAGCCCTCGGGCAAGAGCAGGTTTGATCATCTGCCCTGCATCAATGCTTCCCTCCGCCTTCCCTAGATTGAAAAGTGTATCTACACTTTGGCGTGAGCGAGTCAAGGAAACAAAAGCGCGCGGGATATGAGTACTCACGAACTTCGTCTATAAAGCATATCACTTTTCCAGCCTATCGATGTACATTAGATACTGACGATGATACTTGCATTGCTCGATTTACCTCTTCTTCAATGTCCCGTATGAGGGCTTTGAACTTCTCCTCAAATTGACCCCGAATGCCGGATCCTGCCATGATAGCAGAGAGATCTATGGAAAGAACACGCTTGTCTTGCAGAGACTGAATTTTTTACTTGGTCAAACGAGGTCACCAAAGCAGGCTATCGGAAGGAATACCGCACCTCTGGAACTTCTTTAGCCACAATCCGGCTTGCTAACCCCTCCAGAATGGCTGTTTTACCGACACCAGGAGGTCCAATAAGCTACAGAAATTTTGAGAGAGTACCGCAACATAGAGTAGCAGGAAAGACATACTACTGGGTTAGACTTTGTTCGTCGAGACAGGACTGTGAAAGGTGAGTTAAGGTGCAGGTGACAAGTATAGTCATGAACTCCTTACTTTGAATGGTTCGGCGTATTTCTTCAAGTATAGAGTCAGACGACGGCTTCTGGGGACATGCACATAACGCACCTTCATCTCTGCCAATAGTCGGGTCTAGCTTGCCATTCTTTGCCATCTCTGTCAAGTCGACACTCTAGAATCATTCAATGTGATTCAGTATTTATTTTCATCGGTAGAATTGCTAACTGGGTCACTTACGTATTCCTTTAGAGCATCTCCCTTCTGATGTTGTGGAGCGAAGCTGAACCCAGGAAATCCTCCACCACTTCCAGAGCTTCCTCCAGGGGGTGAAGAGTAGTTTCGAACAGACATGACCTGGAAACCATTGCGCGCAATTGGAGCAAGTCGAACAGAATACGGAATTAGACGCGTTCTAAAAGGCACAGAGCCAAAGGAGCACTGAGAAAAGAGTCTTGGTATTGACCTCGAGGGGATTAGCGCGCGCGACATCGTCGTAAAGTAAGGATGATGGTAGACAGGTTAAATAAGAGACTTGTCCAAGTCTCGGGACATCTAGAACAATACAGAAGATACAAGAATTTTTGGCGTAAAAGCTCAGACTGATGACTCTCATTTTGGCCCTACGCTAACGGTCATGTGATCCAAATATGGGGATGGGCGTCCGTCGAGCGACTCAGCGAGGTCAGTCGAGTCTCAGTCTTACTAGCTCTAGTGGCGGCTTCTTCATTGATAGCCTTTTGCTGAAACAGTGAACCTAATCTCTGCAGGTCTGAAGGTCTTCCCTCTAACGGACATAAAGAGATATGGACTTTGTATCTTTGCAGCTTGCGTACCTGATCTGGCGTACGGTCGATCAAGTGACTCTGCATCATAAACCATACAGTGATGGCTGCAGGACGTTCAAATGAACAGTGGGCCTCCCTAATATCCTCAAAAATAACTCAAGTGCTTGATGACACCGATGAATCTCCTCCAGAGGCCCCTACAAGTTTTATCTCTCATACAGGCGCAATTTTCGCCTCCGCCATAGATCACACTCTTCTCAAGCCAGACGCTACGCCTGCACAGATCGACGAGCTATGCGATCAGGCGATAAAGTATAATTTCAAGGTGAGCCTCTAAATATTCATTGAATACTCACCGACAGTTGATCGCCATCTTCAAGTCATGTTGCGTGAATGGTGCGAATGTCGAGCAAGTATCAAGGAGGTTGAAGGGCACCCAGAGCATTCCGTGCGCAGTCATTGGATTTCCCCTTGGCGCAAGTACAACAGCGGTCAAGGCCTTGTGTGTTCTCCCCCTCCATCGCGATCCTATTACGCTGATCATACTTTGTATCCATATCCAGCGAAGCAAAAGATGCTATTGCGTGCGGTGCACTTGAAATCGACATGGTCATCAACATTGGTGCTCTCAAATCAAAGTCATACACTACATTATGCTCCGACATTCATTCCGTCGTTCAAGCTTCTCACCCCGTTCCAGTCAAAGTGATCCTCGAGACCGTCTTTCTTTCCGATGAAGAAAATATTGCGGCCTGTTTCGTGGCCGCTGAGGCAGGAGCAGCGTTTGTGAAAACTTGTACGGGTTTCTTGGGAGGCGGGGCGACGACGGACGACGTGAGATTGATGTACAAGACGGTGAAGTACAAAGACGGAGATGTCAAGGTCAAAGCCAGTGCAGGGATACGATCGTTTGAAAAGTGCCTAGAAATGTTTCAGGCTGGGGCGGAGAGGATTGGAACGTGAGTTTTTCGATGCTATATTGAGGTAACTATTTCTGATGATGTGTTTACTGCACATAGATCCTCAGGGGTGGTTATAATGAAAAACACAGGCGTCTCTGTCCCTCTGGGTGCTTATTAGGTTGTGCGTCCCGGCCAAAGCCATGCAAGTCGCATGCTGTATGAGGATCCGAAATGTGGGCAAAAGCCAGACTGAAACGAGGCTAGTAGACTTGAATATTTTTCTTTGATATATTCTAATGTAAAGATATTATATAAAGTACATGAAAAAATTTCAGAGCATTCGAAAACGAAGGTGTAGATACGCGACACAGTCCACCAAATAAGTATGTGATAACATTTGAGTGCAACCTAAACCGGTGATGTGCTACTCATTTCAACCGGCAGCTGGCTATACCCACTCCTGCTACCGCCACCACCGACCATACCACGGACGCCGTCCCACGCATCTCCAACTGCACTACGTGCACTGTCAAGGAACAAACCCGTCCAAGTTACACCACTATAAAGGGAATCGTCGGGCATCAAGCTGTCTGCCGGCCTTCTCCACCATTTCAGAGTCAACGAGCTTGTAACAACACTGACACTAGAGAATGCCATGGCTGCTCCAGCAAGCATCGGGTGCATATACAACCCGAAAGGTAAAAACAGGCCCATAGCGAGTGGTATGCCCAAGACGTTGTAAACACATGCCCAAATGAGATTACGCTTGATGACCGAAAAGATATTTCTCGATAAATGGAAAGCAGCGACGACGTCGAGAAGATCAGAACGCATCAGAACAATATCAGCAGCTTCAATTGCTACTGAAGTACCCGACGAGAGAGCTATTCCGACTGTAGCAGCAACGAGCGCCGGGGAGTCATTAATGCCATCTCCAACCTATAAAATAAGATATTCATTTACGCTAAGGCCACAAGGTGGACCGACAAAAAATAACCCACCATCGCAACGCCATCGCCGTACTTCTGTATGAGCTCGGTGACCATTGTCGCTTTACCCTTCGGTGTCATGCTAGACCAAACACCCTCAGGCCGAATCCCAACTTGTCGTGCAATTGCAATAGCAGTAGCTTTGCTATCACCTGTCATCATGTTCACCTCAATGCCCATGTTCTGTAGCGCCCGAATCGCATACTTGCTAGAGGGCTTCGGTGCGTCCGCCAACGACACTGCCAATATTGGTTGTAAGGGTCCTGAAGACCCGCTCTGTACCGATACGTATATGATTGTCCGACCAAGTTGAGTCTCTTGACCTTCAAAGTTCGACAAGGAAGAAGGAAGAAGGCCGTCATCAGATTGAGAAACGAACCGAGCGTTCCCAATGAGAACAGTTCGCCTCTGGCCAGCGCAAACAGTGACAGCCTTGACACCAGCACCAGTGACGCTCTCAAAAGTCTCGATAGTCACTTCTGGAATGGTAGTACCCTCGTCCTTGAGCGATTCCTTCCCATAGACGGCAATGGCCTTTGCCAAGGGGTGCTCCGACTTCGCCTCAGTAGCGCTAACCATAGCAATGAGGGTTTTCCGAGAAGTTACGCCGTCTGCGCAGAATGCCCTCAGCCCTGTGTCGCCGGCATACAATTCCTCGTTCGTAGGTTCAGACGAACGCTCGCTTGGTACCCAGCACATTCCTACTACACTGAGCTTGCCGACAGTGACAGTGCCCGTCTTGTCCATTACTACCCGGTTGATATTCTTACTTGCCTCTAGGGCTCGACCTCCCTTGATTAATATTCCGTTTTTGGCTCCAACACCAGTGCCCACCATGACAGCAGTTGGAGTGCTCAGCCCGAGCGCACAGGGACAAGCCACAACAATAACGCTGATACATATCTGTAGACATACTGCAAGTTTGCTAGTGCCGTGCTTCTGGAACATTCCGGGAAGACTGTCCTCATTAAGAACGCTTGAAAGGATGATCCATACGATGAAAGTGGCTACAGCGATAGAGATCACAGTGGGGACAAAATAGCCAGCAACTCTGTCAGCGAAGGCTTGAATAGGCGCCTTAGACGTCTGTGCATCTTCAACCAGGCGCACAATCTGCGCTAGGGCAGTGTCTTTCCCGGCACGAGTTATAACCATGTCAAAGGTCCCTAGGCCGTTGATGGTACCTCCAATAACAGGGTCTCCTATCTGCTTCAAGACGGGAACGGCTTCTCCTGTGATGGCGCTCTCGTCCACAGACGAAGAACCACGAACAACGGTGCCATCAGCTGGAATTTTATCTCCTGGAACCAGCTTTACGGTATCACCGACTTCGACAAGCTCAGTGGCAATCCTTTTCTCCTGAGTACACGCGGCGTCGGTGTAGATCGTCGCCATAGAAGGTGCAAGCGCCATCAAGTCGGTGAGCGCGGCACTGGTGCGCCCTTTGGCCTTATTTTCCAAGTATCGGCCGAGAGACACAAACATGATCAACATAGTGCTCGTGTCGAAGAAGAGCATGGGTCGGAAACCAGGTGTGGTGTTGAACATGGAGATAATTAGCATGCACAACGAGTAAAAGTACGCAGACGATGTGCCCAGCATGACGAGGACATCCATTGTTGCAGTGCCGTGTTTGAGAGACTTGTACGCATTTCGATAGAATCTGGCACCAACCCAGAATTGTGCAGGGGTAGTCAAAAACAGGACCAAAACATCGCCTAAACGGAGAGCGTTGCAGAGCTGGATATCGAGGAATGTAGAAATGAAAGGAAGGTGTGGACATATCATGCTGATGAAAAAGACTGGTATAGCGAACATGAGACTCCACAACAGTCTCGACCGCCACTCCATTACTTCTTTGGTACGTGTGAGAGACTGAAGCTGAGTAGCATTGTTCTCGTCCGAGAGTATAGCGTCGAAACCCATATCTTCAATACGCGACACCATTTCTCGAGGGCCGATAAGCGCACGATCGAATGTAACCTGACATGTTTCGGTGGCGAGGGAGACTGAAACACTGATGATTCCAGGAACAGCAGCTAGGCCAGATTCGACAGTATTAGTGCAAGAAGAACATGTCATGCCATATATCCGCAGTGTGACCGAATCCTCGCGGGAAGGCGGAATGAATGTTGCATCGAAGCCAATATCAGATATTTCCTTAAGCGACAACATGTGAGCTGCGGCATGTATGCGCAAGGGAGGGCAGAGTTCACTCACTTCAATAACTTTGTCAACAGACCACAGATTAGGATCGTAATCCACGACACCTCGTTCTGCCAATAGTGCGACCTTGATAGAATGAATGCCTTTCTGTGGTCGTAGCATACCCTCTATAGCCTACAAGAATTGAGAACCATCACAAAAGGTGGCATTCAACGACGTACTTCAACGCAGGAGCCACAAGTCATTCCCTCTATCCGAAGTTCACATTTCTCGGAAGGAGGCTCATCAAGAGCCAACTCCTTGCCAGCGCTACTCATGAGGGGCTCCGAGGACCCCATAGGAAGCTCTACAGCGGAAGCACGAAAAGTTGAGCTGAGTGGGGTGCTAGCCCAGATATCCTTGAGAATTTTCGACATATTGGAAGGATGGACGAGTTATAAGATAGTAGTGTGAGAAGCCGGTTGTTGTACAAAGGTTTATGAGCCGAACCAGGGAATGAAGCAAGATGGAAGAGCAGAGTAGATGGGGAAGAGATAATAAGGAAGATACACAGGAAAAAGTCTGATACAAGGGAGGATGACAGATGCGCCTGCGCTGACGAGAGACCTAGTCTTTTGGGCGATGTTCGGGGAAACGGAAAGAAAGCCGTGCGAAACATTGTCCTGTCTTACGACTACATATACGGGGCATGACAACGAGTATTATGCATTATACTGATAATTGTATAGTTCAGGCTGCGCAAAGGACAGCCGACATTTCAGACAGCTATCCTAGGCTATCCCAGGCAGTCTGAGTCAGACACAGACCTCTTCAGTGCTGGGAGCAGGCCGACGTCCGGATGCTAATTTTATGTACTGTCAGGCTCTGAGTTAAAATACTGCCCTGAGATGGCATCAGAGGGGCACTTTTGAAGTGACGGTGAGAGTAGGAACCGCGAGATGTCAAGTAAATTTGAGCGACTTGTGCAGCTCAGGGGGTGCGCCTATCGATGTATATGAGCAAAGGTCCAAAGGCCCAGGATGAACCCGATGAGCCACCGGACCACCGACGATGATCCTAGCGTTATACTTTGAACCAGATTTTCTCGCTGCAGATAGTAATATGTACCAGCAACCTGATATATGGGGGATACTCGCCGCTGCAATGTGTATGTAAGCCGCCAGACGACTGGTATGCACCCAACGCGTCTCCTCCGTTCCTCAACCGTAAATGCTGCAGAAATAGCACACTTTTCAAGGCTTTCAGCCCAATGGTGGGATGAACGTGGAGAGTTCTCTTTCCTTCACAAAATGAACTCTGTACGGATGCAGTTCATTCGTGAAAAAATCCTTGAAACTGCGTATGACGAACTGCCTGCGGAACTGGTGAACAAGAAAAAAGCAAGCATTCTACAAGATCTCGATGTTCTGGACGTTGGCTGCGGCGGAGGTTTGCTTTCGGAGGTATGGTCGGTTTTCGTGCTGCTACATTTGCTTACGCTTTTCAGTCTTTCTAGAGTCTCGCTAGACTTGGTGCGCGTACCGTTGGTATTGACGCGTCAGAGTCGAATATTGCTATTGCAGACCACCATGCGTCGCTGGATTCCAGCCTCACTGATAACCTCACCTATAAACACACTCCTGCTGAAGCTCTACTGTCGCAGTCCAAACGCTACGATGTCGTCTGTTCCATGGAAGTACTAGAACACGTCGATAATCCTACCATGTTTCTTTCGACCTGCGCTGAGCTACTCAAGGTAGGGATCCGCTGAGGAGCTGCTATCATCGTGCTGACAGTTGTTCAGCCCTCCGGTCATCTATTTCTCTCAACGATATCCCGAACGCCGCTCTCTTACTTTTTAACCATTTTCATGGCCGAGAAAATCTTGGGCCGAGTTACCAGCGGGACTCACACGTACTCCAAGTTCATTAATCCTTCCGAACTTCTTGCCTTTTTCCAATCGTATCGATCTCCTTTTGCGTCAGCTGAAGGCAGTCTGTCTCGGCCCTGGATTACACGACTCTACGGAAGTGGTGAACCTACACGCACAGAAGCTGAAATCCGCGGTCTTATATATAATCCGCTCTCCTCAAGCTGGATACTTGCACCCAGAGGTGCTTGGGGTGCAGCGGAGTGCAATTATGTTTTCTGGGTTCGAAAGCCAGCATTAGAGTCTATTCTGACAAGTACATAGGTAGTTACTGGATAGGAATGCGAAGCATTGAAACATTTGGAAATGACTGCGCTGCCAGGCGCCTAAAGGTATATAAGCGCCCATAACGCAGTAAACGAATCAACTCAGCCTCGTACAACCCTGAGTTCAAGGAGATCTCAATAATTTTGCCATGGCGAACATTGGAAGTGTTTTCCTCGGTGATTCAAAACGAATTCGTGTCTTGTCTTCTTCAACTCCTCCCTCTTCACCACCACCAACGTCTGCCATGTCCGGTATCCTTTCTGGTTTGCCTTCACCCAATTCACCTTCACCAGACTCTTCTCCGACTTCAGATACGCCACCCAATGATTCTTCAACTCAGCCTTTTCCAAAGTCGGGTACAGAAATGGCAAAGCAGACAACGCGCGAGCCACCTCCGACTATTGACCCAATAACATCGTTGGAGTTGCGTCTACGGTTACTTGAGACGTTCGTGTTGGGTGTAGATCCAGATCAAAAGTCAAAGCACGAGCTGAAAGGCGACACTGTAGCAAGATCTGCTTCACACCTCCAGAGACAACTGAACATTCAGGTGGAAGGAAACGACACGTTGAAACGTTTCATTGATCACTGTGCGTAAACCGCCACACTTCAGCCTCAGGTCTCTAACCCACTTATTTGCAGACGACCAATATGAACAATATCTAACACCAAAATATGCTCTGGGCCTCCTTGAAGAACCTACGTATGATAGCATGTCCATGTCCGACCTCGCGATATACTTGCATGACATGGAGTCGGAAATTCGGACTGCTGACAGTGACATGCAAGAGATAGATCTTCTTATAAAGAAGGGTGTTACAGATGCAGGAAAACTTGCTAGTGAGCAACTTTTTGTTGTATACCAGGAAATTTGATACACAGAATCGTGCAGATTATGTGGAACTAGAGCCCCGTCTTGACACTTTCCTTAAAACAGAGAAAGAGAATCAGAAACGCGCCGATGTGTTGGAGAGACGGATAGCGCGTATGATGGAGACACATGCTACTTATGTATGTTATTTGTTCCAACTTGTCTCTTTCAACAACTTATTTCACCGTTTAGATTGATACCCTGTCTGAGCTCTTTGTCGCGTGGGATGATGCAATTACAGATGCAGAGAAGCACATTGCGAGATTCGGAAAGGACTTGGAGGAACGCCGGCGGCTTGGGTTGGAATAGACGCTTGCTATTCAGCAATCGGAGGAGCTTGGAACACACAACATTCCTCTTGTTAGGTAAGTTATTTCCTATATACAGGACTGCAGTAGATTAATGTATGCTGTCTTAATGCAGCCTTCATGGCGTCAGACTAGTCAGTCACCGAGAACCTAGCATGGCCAATTTCAATCCGAGTAACGACGCGGCTTTGCGATTAAGATTAGGCGGACGGCTCAGTAGGGGTTTGGGGTATCCCATGCTGGTAGGATCCGGAGAGGTCCTGATTCCTGCGTGTTTCATTGGTCGTAAACATAATTCCTTGTTGTATATATACGAGGGTTGCAGACTTCCATAGGTTGAACGAACCAGACGTGCATGGGTATCCAGATATGTATGAGAAATACAACTATTTGTTTACTCAAATGGCATGCCTTCAATCGCTTCGTTGAGAGATGCCCAATTGTTCAGTACTGTCTCTGAATGATCTTGCTCTTCCCGGCTAAAAGCTTGCACGAGAACAGTCAATAACGCATTTTCTCGGTTGTGGAAGATGACACGAAGTTCATGCCATAGACTGCGGTAAAAAGTCAGTAGAAACCCAACAGATACGCCAGTGATCTCACCAAGCACGGATGAACACCCTACGGCTGAGCTGAGTAGCAATCGTCGCTTGATCCTTCTCAATCGCCGCGACAAGCTTGTCAGCCTCGTCTTGCCAATTATCTTTTTGTGCAGCCTTGATGCCTTCCAACTTTAGGGAAGTTGCCTCCACTCGCTTCTTTAGGCGTTCTACTTGATCGATAGAGAGACGATCGTGGCGAATGAATAGGTCGCGTACGGCAATGAAGAGATCTCGTTGGCTCTACACAGAGTGCGATCAAGACTTGCTACTACGGATGACCTGGAATATTTTC
The DNA here is from genome assembly GCA_000296255.1 of Omphalotus olearius VT 653.13. NCBI lineage: Eukaryota > Fungi > Basidiomycota > Agaricomycetes > Agaricales > Omphalotaceae > Omphalotus > Omphalotus olearius. The sequence continues at coordinate 344,695 of JH814818.1, read as the reverse complement.
ATACCTTCAACCCTTCAAGTGTTGTATCGAGTAGTGTCCGAGTCTAAAACCAGGGCGAAATGAACACACGATCTACAGATCCAGACTGATTAAACTTACTCGATTCTCTAAAAGCTCGGAATGGTGCTGGCAGTGTGTCACTACCTGGCCAAGACCTATTCTGACCCCACTTGACAGTTCACATTCATCTCCTCTCCAGCACGGATCGTTAACTTCGATGGCAGCACGAAGCGCGTTCGTCAACCGCGCCAGATCACTCTGATCATCAGATACCCCCAGACCAAGCAATGATCCAGTTATGGAGCGGTTCACATCGGTCGGGTCCGACAGATAAGTGGTCGAAGACAACGTCCGGGTAGACGATGACGGTATGGATTCGGAGTGAGAATGCAAAGAAGAGAAAAGAGGTACCAGATAAGCCGGAATGAAGGCACGTCGGAATGGGGAAGGAGTTATTCGTACCGCTGCGGCTTCACGTCTCTTTATAATTCTTTCCGCTAAAATACAAATACGTTGCCATTGTTCGATCAAAGGGTTTACTCTCCGGCGCACCGTTCTGGAGATTTCACGTAAATCCTCGCTCGTACGCAATAAAGAGATACGCACGCGATCTTGTCCTCCAAATCACTAGGTATAGTCATTTCCTCGACGCGGTCTACACGTTTGCTTGTAGATTCCTCGTCAAGGGACACCGAAGTACGTTTCCGCCACTCCTCGAAAGAGGGTTCAATTAGGAACACAGAGAGTACACCATCCTCTTTAAGAATGGGATGATTGCTGAAATGATACTTAAGTCATGGGTTTCAAAAAGCTTGTGTTCTGCACGTACATAACATAATTGAGACACCTCGCCAACCCTCTCCTGATAACTTAGTTAGCAACGGAAGAATTTGCACATTCCAATTACAGAAACACCTTCTTTGTTCAATGAAATACTCGTCAGCTGTGCACGTAAGAAAGGGTAAGTCGCAAACAGCAGCCATTACAGGCGGTTTGACTCACGGCCAATGCGTTTGGGAGGAAGAGCGGGAAAGAGACGGAAGGGGTATCTCCGAGTAAGACAATCCCAGAGGAAAACAAACTCTGAATATCTTCTTGTGACCGGAACGCCCCTCTGGCGCTGAATTTAGCCCAAGAATTAAACCATTAAACTAATGACCCTCACATCAGTTGAGATTTGATACACCGTGTAGCGGTTTAAAATGAAGCCTTGTTGTCCTTGAATGGTGACAGCAATCCGTTCCTGTCTTTTCCACCAATCCTTCGGAAGACCGGAGCCAGACAAAGTTGAAGGGGCACCAACACCCGCGAGACGACTTGGAGCGTCAAATCCGCTCATATTGGAAGGCATTGTCACATATCTTGGGTTGGTATTCCACGGGTCATCCGCAGAATATTGTGGAGGAATAGATCGAATGATGCTCGTGTTATTCTGCTTATAGTTTGAAGGCGAAAATGTGGACGTGGGAGACTGTAGATTGTCTAAATCCAGGCTCGGTTCCGGTAGCTCGTTCTGGGAAGACAGTGCAGCCACTTGCTCTATACTAACGTCTGAGGAGCTACTTGAGCTTTTCGTAATCTTGATGACGAAGTGAGACATACCTTTCCCCGATTGCGCAAGGGAAACTAAAACTAACGCGACAAAGAATTCAAGTTTGGACACTCGAGGACGAGAACTGACAAGGTTGACTATCTGATGTGTTATCTGCATTCAGAGACGGATGTTGTTGTATCCAGATGCAGACTGACCCTATCAATCGTAGCAGCTGAAAGCGAGGACGTAGCCAAAACCCTGGACAATGCATTTACTGATGTCTCTCCATTGTTGTCCGGATCGACTAGCGCAAAAGCCTTATTATAGATGGATGGGACCGCTGCGTCAGCTATTCAACGAGTAAATAGTCAGAGCTGTGTGTAATCCCAATGAACTTGGTTGCACACCTATAACGGAACTAAAGACAGATGATGCTGAAGGAGCAGGTGTTGCTGAAGGACTTGGAGTAGCACTCCATGGGTCAAGGCCGTCATAAGCTGAAACAGCCAAGGGATTGTCGTCTACAACGCTCCCTCCGAAACTATTTGTTGTGCTAGCACCGTATCTCTGCGGTCGAGGAGAATTGAACATGAATAGTAAGTGTGAAAGGCACGTTCAGACAGCTTGAACCGGTGGCTGTGACTCAAGGCTACTTACCGGACCTCGATGGCCAATTTGCTACTGGTACCTCTATCGTTCTTTATTCATACTATTTCTTGGCTTTTTGGCAGCTTGACACGGCTGGGCCAACGTTCATTACTTCGCGTTCTGGCCGCTGGACCGATACCGAAGCATGTCGCGTTCGTCATGGACGGCAATCGAAGATACGCAAGGAAAAACGGGAAACCAGTCCATGAGGGTCATGGAGCTGGGTACTTTGCCTTAAGAAGGGTAAATCAACCTGCTTTTGTACATCCATGTCCGGGATCTAATCTCTTGCAGGTGCTCGAAATTTGCTTTCGGCTCAATATCCATTGCGTGTCTGTGTACGCATTTGCAATAGATAATTTCAAGCGACCTCGAGAGGAAGTTGATGCGCTTATGCATCTAACAGAAAGCAAGTTACTAGAGCTCTGCACACATGGGTCAGTCGCTTGCCTTCGTACACCATATTGGTTACTTACGTTCGCGTGACAGTAATTTGCTGGATGAATATGGTGTTCGACTAAATGTAATTGGGAGGGTTGAGCTTTTTCCAAAATCGGTTCAAGCTGCAGTACGGAAAGCTGAAGACATGACTAGAGAGAATACCCGGTAAGCTCTACTTCACTCGTTCATGTTCCCGTCTTTGGCGCTTTTCTTTTTTGACTGTATTCGTTTTGATTCACAACAGCTCTATTCTAAATCTCTGTATGCCTTATTCTTCACGAGACGAGATGACGACCGCTATCGAGAAAAGCGTCCGTGAAGCATTGAGCACAAAAGCCACGGATAACGATTGGTTTCCGTACGTGTCCGGCCGGATATTGACTGACTATGAGACAACTAACTACGCAGCAGCTCTGATCCGATAGAAAACATAAATGAGGACACAATATACTCCAACCTTATGTCGATTGAAAGAAGGATTCCGCCATTGAACATTCTCATTCGGACTAGTGGCGTGACGAGGTTTAGCGACTTCATGCTTTGGCAAGTGAGTCAGTTCTTTTGAAATTCATCAATGTCAATGTGTACTAAGAGGCCTAAAGTGCTGTGAAAACGTACAGCTGCACTTCAGTGAAACTTACTGGCCTGAATTTGGGCTATTTGATTTTGTTCCTATCCTTCTGCAATGGCAAAGATCGGTGTGGTCCCCTCGAAACGAAATCTGCCGACGAATAAGCACCAGAACGGAAACTTAAGCAGCCTGTATGTTAATGGGTCGATTCAATCGGTATTCTACTACCATATATACAATTACGCTCCAAAGATGGCCGATTATCAAAAGTTTACGGCGGTACCTCCGATGTCTTTTTGGCTGCGAAATGCAAGGTCCAGGAAGAGAGTAACCTCTTGCTATTGACCTGGTCTCCAGTCAATCTGCAAGTGCAATCATTATCAGCATCAAACCAGAAAACTTCATGCAAATCAACTTACCCCGGCGTACCGTAGGTTAACGGTGCTATGTAGACGAACATGCTGAAAAGAAGGATGGAGAAAATCACCAAGATAACTGGTCCCTTGATTCCAATATCTACATATTGCTTCTTCTGTGCCTTCGTCTTTGGTCCCCACACTGAGACTGGGTAGTTGATTGTATCGGAAAGAATGAATTGAAGAACGGCACCGGCGATGAGCGCAGAAGCCAAGTGTGACGGAAGGTAATGGTGAACGAAGAGTTGTCGATTCATCAAGAAGAATGGAATATAATGGACACCCCATACCACGAAGAAGAAACCCGCAGAATTCCACAAACGGTTGCGCACAGCTATATTGAGCGAATGACTCTATCAGTAAACTCGTCAGGAACTTGAGATACTAAACACCAACGTGGAGGAATTGGATCGTGATTTCTTCGCCGGGCTAGTAGGTCCGCTCCAAGTATTCCAACATAAATGGACAGTGCCACTACACAAGTCCACCAACCAACCAGGTTACCGATCAAATAAATCTGTTTCTGGGTATCATTTTCAGTCCAGAAGCTGATTCCGCTGAGAAGGAACGGCCAGTTGATGGGTCCGCTTGCGTACGGGTGAGACGCAGTCAGACCGGCATTGTGTTGCATCATGAGCAGCTGCAGTTCACCGAACTTTCGGAAAAAGTTCATCGACTTTGGCACCTTCGGAGTTTGAGGGCCAGTGCGATTCAGTAGATCTTCACCAGCTACAATGGACCGATAAAGATTTGTTAATGAGGATTGACGTCGAGGACTTACATTCAGCAGCGACGATGTCCTCCGCAAACCAGGTCGCCGTCTTTTCGGAAGGATTCTTGTTCCCGTTGATTTCCTGTTGCCTGAACGCCCATTCCGGTAACTGCTTATTGTGAGTCCACATTGAGACTCTCGTCTGCGCGTGGATCAGCCTAAAGTATCCAGATTTGCTCTTCCAGGCTTCACCCTCGTGTGCGTCGACGAGGGTCAATTGAAAGAGAGTTTCATTGTGTCTCGACTTGTCGTCTTTTGGCCAAGTAGTGAACTCTTGATTTGTAGGCATCAGTGGTGAAGCAACATCATGCGTGAGGAGCACGGTGTTAGTGCTAACGTGAAGTAGTTGAATCATATCATTATGACGGACAATCCGTCCACGACCAGTTTCCGGAAGAGCTTTGGTTGGGATGATTTGCCACTGGTTGTTCGTGTCATTGTGGCCGTACCCAGTAACCTGTTGGCCTATGGAACTACTGAGCTTAAGACGAAGTATGGTAGCAAAAAGTCTCACCTTGGCTACTAATACGTCCATCGTCGTACTTTAAGGGGTACCGCTCGACGTGAGAGTGTAAGTATACTTTTGAGTCTTTGTGCTTTATTGTGACAGTGTCGTAATATCTGATTTCTGCAGCGAGATTCAATTGGATTGCAGGACCGATATTTCAACAGTACCAACCTTGACTGTTCAATAACATTTCGTTGCCAGCTAAGGTTTCCTGAAAGGCAGGACTCATAAAAGAGTCACCAGTGCCAGATGTGGGAAGGAGTGCGAAGTGGACATAGAAGAAGGAAAGGTAAATAATGAAGGGTATGACTATAAGCCCAATAGCTCGGGCAGCAAAATGCTTCCAGAAGTAATCCTATAGACAAAAAGTCAATGAGGAGTAATCCAAAAATAAGACTGAGTGCATACCATTGTCCCTCTTCTAATATCCAAGAGACCCCAAAGGTCAATAAGTGTCGCAACGCCGATGCAGACTACAGTGAGAACGCCGTTGACTTTGGAACCCCAGGTACAGGCCATGAATGCACCGGTCGCGAAGAGCCAACCGAACCATTCGGTTGTGAATTCCCTTCACAAGACAAATATTAGGTAAAGTCTGTTGAACTTCATGATTCCTCACCTGTATCGAAGTTTTTGAAACCGAACATAGGCATAGATTGTAAGGGACATGAAGAATATCAAGGTGGCGTCCAAGAGAATGAGACGCGATTGGGCAATGTGCG
>JH814818.1:320828-331861 GCA_000296255.1 Omphalotus olearius VT 653.13 | reverse complement strand
GCAATAACGGGTACACTGCAAATTCCTGATGCTATGCATTGGAAGGACAACCAACAAGCAATTCAGTTTGGAGAGCGCAGCATAGGTAGCAGCATAGGCAATGGCGAAATCATAGTCGAGCATCCTACATTCCAAAGCAGCCGAGCGGCACTCACTACGATGCGGGACACTGCTCGAAAGGAGGAGGCGACTCTGAAATACGAACCGGGAAGAATACAATATCGCCACAACGAGAGAGGGAAGCAGCGAGCTGAAACGTAGAAAGGCAGAAGTAGGGAACTGGGGCGAGAGTTGGCAAGCAAAAGATGATATAGATATGCTTGTAAACTATGAAATGACGTTGGGAAAGCAAGCGGTGGGAGGAGGTCAGGGCCATTCGGTGTAGAATGACTAAGAGTCGTACACGCAAATTGTACACTCACATGATGTATTTGTGTATACTGATTACGATAACAGCTTCATATCATTGGTAGAAAGTAAGCAAGATGAGTAAGAGATTTGTAAATTTTTATGGTCGCCAGTCTAGGCGATGCTTCCGGCTATCTGTGTGCAAACCTCCAGAGTACCGCAGCGATTGGAGTCAAGAACAAGAACTCGTTTGGTCATTTCGTTCCCTGCACTCGTAATGATCATTTGTACCATGCTTAGTGATCACAGCCATAAAGGTCTCAGTAGCGTTCTACAGTACTTGCTCGCTCTGAAGCGAAGACCGTTAACTATTTGCTAATGATTATATCATGTGTAGCTCAAATCTGAGGCCTGAGGGTCGAATATAAATCAATGGACATAACCTGGATTTCTATACAAATCGTTTTGATACTTACTTACACTACGTATAAGTCTGGTTTGAGGTGTTTGCTTCTCAGTGTAGATTTTGTATCACCTCATTACGATGACTGGACTGACTAAACATATATCTTCGCGTCTTTGTCAGGAAGGTCAGCCCAGGTCCTATATCAGTGCGTTGCTCTTTAGTCTATGCCTCCTCAATTAGCGGCTCACTAGCGCTCACCGTTTACTCCTAAGATACAGTTCAACAACCCACTCATAATGACCCTTCCTTGGCCTTCACCTCTAGCTGGATACAAAAATGCACCACCTCTTCCGACCGGTATTAATCTGGATGGAAAAAGTCTGGTAAATTTAGCACCAGGGCAGGAAATGAAACGTAGCAAGGCCTACGAAGAATTTGTCGACCCGATTGACAAGAAGAACAATGGATTCGACTTTCATAGTACGTGTCTTCGGATCGCCGTGATCGTTGCACTATGCTCATCGAATACCGTTGTTCGCAGTTTATTATATACAAACTGTACCAGATCAGATGGAATTTGCTCGACAGTTGCATGAGAGAATACGGAGGGAATTTCCAGAGGTATGTTTTGTCTTAGTGTCGGACGTAGTCCTTCTCATTCATGTTTTACACAGCTTCGGATCTACCGCTTCTGGGAAAAACCTGTCGGTCCACATCCTGTAGCAATGTTTGAAATCAACACATTCAACCCTCACCAAACCGGAACGCTTTTCTCTTGGCTTGCGGTAAATCGGGGACCATGCTCGTACGTACTGAGAGCCCTGATTTGAAGATATCTGTTGTTTACGTGCAATTTTGCAGTGTTCTTATTCATCCCAACACAGGGGAAGCTTTTAAAGATCATACGGAGCTTATGACTTGGATGGGGAAACCCTGGCCTCTCTATACGGATATGCTCAAGAGCCACGCGTAAAACATGAAAAGACGGACTATAATAGAAGTCAATGTAACGGTGGGTTGTTCAGACTAGTCCTCTCATGTTGATCAACAATACTCAAAACCTCACTAGATAGTTGTAGTAGTTATAAAGTCACGCGAAATTAAGACCAAAGTCTAATACCAGATGCACACTGTATCTTGGGCTTACGACCGGCGCATTTGAAACGCGAATCAATAGGACTGAACATCCGGGGGGCCTATTGCCGCGCTCGTGAAAGGATGTATAGGTAACTGTGTCGGATGCATTGAATTCTGCAGTTCCCTGGATTTGAACCGAGAATTGGTACGGAGATGAATGTGAGTTACTAGAACACATCGTTTATTCTCACTGCTACTGAGCCCGACCGTAAATCTCTTCACATGCATTAAGGATCGCGAAATATACTCACCTTTTTACAATGTGCAATTGATCATTTCTCCAAACACGCCTTGCGAAAACTTGCACTTGCGATCCCGCTCATTAAAATGGATATTCACTGTCTGGATTACTACCTGGTGCAACACATCGGTGTTTGCCTGTGAGGAAGAAGGCGTGAGGATAAATCTTATTTTACTACACAGAAATGAAAAAAATCAAAATAGAAATGAACCTCTGTCTACTATTAGCTACTTGATGAATGAATTGCGAGTGGGTGGCAGCTATTCTGGAGAAGTATGCAGTCCCTTCACACCATCTGCCTGTCAAATCGATTGCAGTCTCGTCAACATGAAAAGCATACTTCAAGCTTGTCATCGGGGAGAGATGCGGACGTTCCTACAGTTGCGAATCTGGTAATGGTAATTGGGAACATATACAGAGGAAAAATGGCTTTACCAGCAGAACAGCTGAGGGAATCATGTCTGGACGTTCACTTCACACTTAGCCAAGACAGAACGTCTACCACGGAGCTAATCCGCAAGGGAACTGTCCATCCCTCCTTCACAGTGACAATGCGCTTGAGAAGAGGTAAAACCGAGACCCTCTCAATAGTGACTACTCACTAGTCACCGCTCGTGTCCTGTGTAGTAGTAGTAAGTGTTGTCGGTCATCCTAACATCATATCCATCTGATTGGGTGCCTACGAGCTATATGTAGTCATCGATGCCCGCCGAAGGCACTCACTACAAGCAGCTGCTGCATATGAGCGGCATTGGGCGTGCTTCGACATGTACATTGTAATTGTAATGAAAAAAAAAATCTGATCGTCAGCACTCCGACATCATACCAAAAATGGAACCAGCCCCGGCACCTGGCCGCCGTAGACTATTTAGGGGCGATGAGGCAATTTACTGTCCTTGAGTTACGACTACACACATCTGGCGTAACGTCTATCCCCCAATGCCTCAAGTACTCAGTACCGCTCTAGATGCCGTTGGCCATACGCCTCTTATACGCCTCTCAAGGGTCGCAAATCACTATGGACTGAAATGTAACTTAGGTAGAAGAATATTTCGTTCATGCTGCTCATGATGCGTGAAGTTAATTTTCGTTTCTTACACAGTAGGGAAAGTTGAATACATGTCTGCTGGAGGGTCCGTAAAGGATCGTATTGCGAAAGCAATGGTAGAAGCCGCTGAGAAGGAGGGCAAACTTGTACCCGGGAAGAGTGTCGTCATAGAGCCCACCTCAGGCAATACCGGTATGTCTGCCTTTTATTTCCGTGCGCTGGTCTTTACGAGAGCTGTTTGTCCCAGGCATTGGACTTGCGATGGCATGCGCTATAAAGGTACTAACGCTGATTCTGTGGAGTGAGCATGTACTGAATACTACAGATAAGGGTTATTCGGTGATTATCACCCTCCCTAATAAGATGTCACTTGTGCGTCTTTATCCTGCCTCCTGCTTGTACTTATCATACGAGCTAATATGTCGTAGGAGAAGGAGGCTGCGCTTCGCGCATTGGGTGCTGAGGTCGTTCGTACTCCCACCGAGGCGGCATGGGACTCACCGCAGAGTCACATAGGTAGAGTTTACTTCATCTGACCGGAACTCTCGTGGCTGAATTCCTTAACGATCGCTAGGTGTTGCGCAGAAATTGCAGCGTGAGATACCACACGGTATCATTTTGGACCAGTACAAGAACGTGCGCCAAGTTTCAGAACAACTACCTCTACTTTGCCTAAGTGTCTGACATTGTTACAAGGTCAACAATCCCCTTGCTCACGAGCTGACCACCGGCCCTGAGATTATTGAAGCAATTGTGTCAACACCATCATCTCACATGCAGCCGTCGTCTCAGAAGGTTGATGTCATTGTGGCAGGTGCTGGCACCGGAGGAACGATCACAGGTATTTCAAGAGCGGTTAAGAAGACACATAACAAGGAGTGTATCGTTGTCGGCGTTGACCCCGTGAGTGTGTTGCGATATGCCAGAACAAACTGATTTTACTTACTATATGTGGATCCTACGATAGGAAGGTAGTATACTAGCGTTCCCCGACACTCTTAATACCAACCATCAAGGCGAACAATACGTTGTAGAAGGAATAGGCTACGACTTTGTACCGGACGTTCTCTCCCGGGATCCAGCAGATGTCGACACTTGGATCAAGACCGGTGATGATGAAGCCTTTGCTGCTGTACAAGTTTTGATGAAGAAGGAAGGATTGCTAGTCGGCGGAAGCAGTGGAAGTGCTTTGTCTGGAGCTCTGAAATGGCTCAAAGAGACGGCAAAAGGTCGGGAGATTTCGCAGACGGAAGGCTTGAATGTTGTCGTGATGCTGCCGGATGGGTGAGTGATAGATGGTTCATGACAGTCCGGTTCATTGAGCTCACTCCATATATGATACAGAATCAGAAATTACATGGGCAAAGAGTGGTTCCTGAAGCTAGCTACAGGAGCTGCGCCATCCTCACTTGCCAAAATTATTGCCCAGATATTGAATCGAAACGACGAGGCTATAACAGTTGCTTCGGCTTCGGGTGAAGGGGCACGCAGACTCTAATGGCATTGCTTCGTTCCTGCATTGTTACTGTGTACGAAAGCTCAACCAGAGGGCGTGTTGATATTTGTAATAATTCATTTTTTGCGCATGATTCACAAGTTCTGAACAAGCCAGAAAGAGATCTAGGCAAATGTATTTGGGGCAACTACAGAAACTGAGGTATCCACCTAAACAGGAGACCGCGTATCTAGAAGTCGACCATCCACCCGTTGATTAGGCGGGTGGAATCCATTACTTTAGGCGCATCACCAGAACCAAGCAGTTGTAGAAGCATTAAGCACTGCTCGGGCAGAAAGTGGCCAAATGAATTTAACACTCAGTAATATCAGACGAAAGCAGTCGCTTTTCGGAAAGTTGCATATGTGGGTGAAAGGAGAAACAGTAAATGAAAGGGCAACAAAAGTCGAAAGGAAATTTTACCCTTATATATCCCTCTAAGAATTTGGACTCCGACAGCCTTTGGACCAAATATGCTCAAATAACGCGTTCGCGATCAGGCCTGGCTATGACCCACTCTCGACCGTCCTCCACATCAGCTCTCTTATCTTCATGTTGTAACTATAACTTTTTCTTACTCATTCTATCATGTCGCACAATAATGTTCACCACAATGTCAAGAATATCCTGGAGCTTCTAAAGAGCAAGAAGGTCCGAGATCGCCAGGAAGGTCTCGCTACACTCAAAGATCTCTTCTCCTCAGACCGAGTGCTTTCCAGATTTCATGTCAACGACAAGCAAGAGGCTAATCCGCAAGCTTGGCTGCCCATCTTTCAGGGTCTCTTCGAGTGCATACGCACTGAGAGGACTACTTTGTTTTCATCTGCGAAAGGTGCAGGGGCTGCGGAGAAAAGGCTTTCGTCTGCCGCTGGTGTTGTTCGCTGGTTCGTAGAGCGCACGAGTCACTTGATGAACAAACGCGTGGCCACCTGCGTCTATGAACATTTACTTCCTACGGTCATCTTCAGAGGTCAGCTACTGGGTCCTGTCGTATTGGATTATGTCAATGCGCTGAAACGCCTGGTGTCGTTTACGCCACATTTGGAGCATCTGGGGGAAGAGACGTGGGTCAGACTAGTGGAAGTCTCTTTCAATGTCATTTTGGGGAAGCCATTGAAGGCAACGTTCGCGAACGACGATAACTCGTCTGTTCCTAACAGTCCCGCAACCACGGATAATTCTGAGTCAATTATCGAAGATAGCCTCATTTACGACAACGACGACGACGATATGGGTGCTCCCACCGGCAGCAAACGCCGTCGGCGAGAAGCCAGTGTTGCGCCACAGCATACCCAAGCTCGCTCGCACCCAGTGAAACGCCTCAGTTCTCAGGTAGTTGTAACCTCAGAGCAAAGGGCGTTCGCTTCCCTTCTCACAATTCTGTTACAATCGAATTCTGCACCACTCCTCAAAGACGAGAATGCTTCCGCCATACTGCGACGGCTCCAGGTGTTCTTCGAAATGTATCCAGCCGACTCTTCCCTTCACCCTGAACTCCTTCAGATCACTTCATCAATTCTCAACAACTTGTCACTGAATCGGAAGAATGATGTCGTGACATTTGCTCGTAGTAGTTGGGATCGATTGCTAGGTCTTTGGGGAACGAAGAACAAGAGCCTGAAGGAGACACTTGTATCTATACTTCGCATCTTGTTTCCATTTCTCACCATCGATCCTGACTCCCTTGGAACCAGGGCTTCAATGTGGTCGGAGAATCTTTGGAGGCTCTGGGATCTCTTAAATGGAGAGGCCGAGAACAAATGGGGTATTGATGGACTCTCCTTGGATGCTATCAGATTGGAATTCATTACCAATGATTTTGGATGGGAGACAGAAGGTAGAAGCCGAGCATGCATGGCAAATTCATTCAGAGCTGGGCCCAATTTTGATCCTGGGCAGGCTCTGACATGGGCTATCTTAGAGCTGCAAGCTGACTGCGCCGAAAAGGTGTGTCTCATCTACACTTAAAATGATCTAGTTGATACTCATCTGTATATGTGCAGCTTTATGAGCATTCCGAGTCGATTCATTCTCGTCCAAGCACCTCTCAAACCACCCAGGGAGCAGGCAAGCGTTTGCGTGTCGAGGATCCAGTAGCATCCCTTCTTAGATCTATTCGCCTGCAAGTTTCTCCTGCCCTGCGCATTTATCATCTACAGATTCTTCTGTTCTTCATTGACAGACATTGGAGCGTTTTACACGACTCGATGCAATCAGAAGTGATGAGCACATTGATGCAGCTGGTCGTCTATGATGACGGGCAAGGAGGCACTCAAAACTGGACCTTCTTATGTTACGCCGCGATATCGCACGCGGACTCCACTCGACTTGGATTTGTCACTTCTTCCCTGAACCATCGAGCTACCTCTCATCTACCTCGAGATGCTTCAACGTGGGATCCGATATGGACCCATGCCATACGTCGCACCAATGTGCCAACAGTGAGCCGCTGCGCATGCCACGCGGCTGGAGCTCTACTTCTCTACCTGACCTCTCATTCCTCTGAACGCTCATTCACTCGTGCACCGCTGACCTCTCATCGTGTTTTATCGGAGATTGAAACTGTTGCAAAGGACTTGGATGTGCAAGGGCCAGTCGGCCCTTACGACTCTGTCTGCTGCTTCCTTTCACTTTGTTTGCGGGTCGCGAATCAAGATGTTAGATTATATCGTATGCAGCTTGAAGAGAAGGTTTTGAGCTGGCTTGTGGATTCTTGGTACCTTGACAGGGGAAATAACGCAGAAGTGCAGTTCTATCTGCCCAAAGACATCCTTCTGCTACTGGAAACGATATGTGGCTGTTCTCAACGATCTTCTCTAATTTCTCGCGTTATGCTCCCTCAATGTGCCATTGTCCATACTCTTGAGGAGGAAGTTAGAACCAGGATCATCAAGGAATTCGTTCTTTACGCTCGACTCCCAGTCCTTAGCAAGGAATCGGCGCGGGCAGACGAAGCAACAAGAAATACCTCATCTAAGCCATTGTCATTGTCTGTGCCAGTGGATGCTGATCTCATCCAACCTCAAGGCAAGGAGCGAAGGATCTCATCATTCTTCTTGAGATCTCTTGAGGCATTGTTGCTACAATGGCAGGATCTCATGGCAAGCAAGACACTTCCTAGGGCGGGAGTTGCCAGGAACTCTATCAATGTTGCGGTTATTGCGCTTTCCTTCGAGTCTGTGTTGGCATTGAATGGTATCCGGCCCAACAGAAAAGTGGTTCAGTCTGCGTGCAAGTTGATCAGCCTGGTTACTCCGCTCCTTACAAACACTCGATGGAACGCCGAGGAGAAGACACTCGTGTTGCTTGCCTTAGAACCCCTTACTTTGACAGGGTTGGTGGAATACGACGACCCTCATTGGGCTGCTATGTTACCCCCAAATCTTGGGACAGGCATAAAAAACAAGACCTTGCGCTCTTTGCTTTCTGACGATCAGCGTCAGACCGCCCTTCTACGGCTTTCACGCATGAACCATTTGAGAGCCTTATGGCAAAGTGCTGATGTACGTGTATCACTTGATGTATTTTCGACGCCAAATCTGATGCTATTTGATGCTCTGCGCATATTTAGGTCCAAGGCACGTTCGAAGATGTGCTGAAAGCTCTCAGAAATATGCTTCGCTTATTGCTTGGAAATAGCTCAGAAGGCTCACACGCGTTCGACGCTAAAGCAGGAGACAAAAAGGATGACTTTGATCTCATTCGTACTTCTGCTCCGTCTCAAGAGAGCCTCTCTCAAAATGAAGACTCTGCGTTTTTGCGCCCCACAGGAGATATATGCGTATCATTTCTTGCAGTGGCGCCGATATTACAGTCAGCATCAGGCGAACCAACACGCGACAAGGAGCTGACTGAGCTCATCCTTGGCTGTGCTACTTCCGATCCAGAGAAATTCCTCCTCGTGTGTCCTATCTTATTGAACAGTGTTCGGGATCAAACACTAAGTTTGACACCGAATAATCTTGACCTCTTCTTGAATGCAATTGAAGGCTTACTTAGATCCTATATGTATTCACGCAGCGAGCAGTTGCAACACTTGATTGTGTCATTTCTAGATGCGACTTTACCTTCATGGACATTGCCTGCGTTGGCTATGACTGAAGTCGTTAACAAAATTCGGCTGTTGTGCCAATGGTTCTGTGTTCAACTACAAAAGCAAAAAATCACATCTTGGAAAATACGGGACTCCCTTGCGCGCTTTTTCGACCGGTATCTGGAGAGGGATCCTTATCAACGCGTTTGGACAGGTCCAGACGATGAAGGGTCAGATGAGGAAGAATCGAATCAGCTACCTACAAATTTACTGCCTTCGATGAATGCGGACGATGACATACGTGTACGGTTTCGGGCGGCTGTCATCAATGCGCACTTGTTTGAAGTTGCGAGACAAGTAAAGCAACCCCCGATGGTCCTATACAATGCCATGAGAGAACACTATACGGTGGATCTTGATAAGTGCGGAATACTACAGCTTGTTTCGTTTATGTGCTAACCATCGTTCTAGTTTCGAATTCATGCTCACACGTATGCTTTCACTTGGTAACATTATGATTGTCAGTTCTGCTGTACGACGCGGCCCATACTGGCACCTCCTGGAGACGTGCTTCCATACCAATGTGTACACAAGACATATACAGACAATCTTGAACGCGGTTTCGCAACGCATGGGTCTCGAAAAGTTTTCGGACCTGTTTGAGGCTTATGCCTCTCAGCTCGCATATTCCATACGACAGGGGAAATACGATATTCTTCGCGTTCCGCCTCATCTTCTAGGATACAAGGACCGTGGAGACTGTGCCAGAGAGACGTTTCGAGCGTTTACCCCTATAAACGTCCTAGCATTGGGCAGTGCTTCTGATGCAATTACGCATGGACGAAGGTCCTTCGAAAGACACTGCAAAGTGATTCAGAAATCACAAGAACATGGCGTTCGAGAATGCTTCGGAGATATCGTTGGCTACCAGATTCTGGATTGGTTTGTCAGTACAGATCGTTCCGCAGAGGGTCTCGTAGCAAGTCTTATGCAGGCCTTATATGTTGAAGATTCCGTTGCATTGCAAACGATGCTGCAGGAAAGGGTTGACGCTGTAACAGTGTCCACACTGCGCGCGCTCGGGGACCAGGATTTCAGTACAAACGGAAACATTGTAAGCGCGTTACATGCCATTGACGATACCGGCGACTCAGCTCAAGTTTTCAACAAGCTGTCAAAGTATCGAAACTCACACGACTTTGATACGCATGAGCCGAATTTGCCTATCTTCGACGCAGGAACAATCTTACGAGCGTTGTCTTGGCTCATGGAGGAGGCCTCTGTCTCGGATGACAATGCTCTCACCTATCATGTCATACAGGAAATGTTCGCTGATGTGCATAGATCGCCATTGGTCAACGAGCAGATGAGACTGGTGAATGCAATATCTCTATGGGTGGCATATCAACACAAGGCATTCAATGATTCTACTTTGTTGCATAGCCTAATCCGTGGGGCTTGTTCGTTGCTGCAACAGTCCGATTGTATACGAGCTGCTCAGTCAATACTAGAATGGGCCTTCAGCTGCTATCGTGGCATAACTGTCAAAGATCCGCGATTTCCTGATATGCTGGTTCGCATTGCGTGCCAATGCCACGATTATTCCACGGAAGGTTTGGAAAACACTGTCGCCAAGACTGGACATGAATTACTTGACTGGATTGATGCACAAGCCTTACAACTCTCTCAAGTTGCTGCCTTAAAAGATCAAGTCGAATTCGCTGTACCTGCTTGGCCCCACGAGCCTGTATCAGAGCTCATTGATTCATTCAGTGTCATCACATCATCGAGTCTATCTCAAGTTCTCATGGACCGTCGCATATCCTCCAATAAATTTCGCTTGGTTCGGCGCCTTCGGGATCACGCACAACTAAAGATTTACGATCAATCACAATTCGCGCAAACTGATTTTTGGCGCCTGAAGACTTGCATACCGCCACGCGAGCAACTCCGCGAAGAGGATGCGCATGCCTTTGCGAGTCTGCTGGTGTTGACCCAAGGATCTATTAGCAGCTTTGGTAGTGAGCAATTACTGTCTGCTCTTGCTCCGAGCAAATCGAAGCAACGGAAAGACGCAAAGGAGAAGCATGACTCACCCCCCGAGAAGATCATTGTGTTAGCTTTGTTGGATATGCTTGAGATCGACGACGATGGGCCCCGATATGCTGCGTATCGTACTCTCCGCTCCCTAATGAGCGTACTTGCTCACCAGATGGAGTTTTCATCTCCTTGGCCAGCTGAGTATCGCGATGAGATTCTTTATCTCCGGAAGTTTCGTCTCTCCCCTCAATCAAGAGTAACCCCTAGTATGTCCGAGGTTTTGTC
>JH814818.1:293132-320810 GCA_000296255.1 Omphalotus olearius VT 653.13 | reverse complement strand
TTCCTCGGTGGATTGCGATGGTCACTGTGTTGCTTGCTGATATTCTTGCAGAGGCAAACCCTTTCTATGCCCAGCTGCGTTCCATCCTCCAATCAAACACCGTTTTTGCCCAGCAGACGTTGCCGCTCCTCGTACAGACTCTCCTACAAGTCTCCAATGACCGTAGTTATGCTGTTGTTCTATCAAGATACTTTCATTCCCTGCTGTCTTCTGATCATGCCTCAGAATCGTGTCGCCGTTCCATAATAGACGTTGTACTGCATCTGCGACACATTCTGCCGGACCTACCGGATGCTCTAGCATACGACAAATGGCTCGACATGGATTTTCTCCTACTTGCTCGCAATGCGATCTCTTGTGGAGCATATACCACCGCCCTTCTATTCCTAGAGTTAGCATCTGAATATCAGAACGAGTCGGTGAAGGACGGTACCGTTGCGGAGCAGATAATGTATGACATCTACAGTAACATTGACGAGCCCGATGGATTCTACGGGATTCGGACCAAGGATCATCACCATTTCCTCATGAAACGCTTCCACCATGAGAAACAGTGGGACAAAGCTTTCCGATTTCACGGTGCTGCTCTGGAAGCAGACATGAACAATGCAGGTGACACTGAAGGATTGCTGGATTCCTTTCACTCATATGGTTTTAACCACCTTGCTACCCGGACTCTTTTGAACAATGTTTCCAGTCAAAACACTGACTCCAGTCTAACTTACCAATTGGGCTGGCGTACGGAAACCTGGGATTTACCGGAGCGTGAAGACCTTCGTTATCCTGGCGCTTCGCTATATCTCGCCCTGCGGGCTTTGCATCGCGAGCGTGATCAAAGGGTAGCTGATAGCGTTATACGGCATGTCATTTTCCGAGAACTGGACCACTTACGCACCCTGGGAACAGAGAACATTGCCCAAATACGCGAAGTTGTCCAAACATTGATGTCTCTGGCCCAAGCAGTCCAATGGAGAGATGCTGCTATCCAAAATATCATCGCTCCAAAGAGCACCGATCACCAAGCTTGGTCTGATTTTATGATGTTCGAGCCCGGATTTGAGTGAGTATGACCTTGACAACAATGCTTTGAGTGTATTGAAACAGGTTCAGGTTTGCAGATATCGAGAGCATCATGGCAACGCGTATATCCCTCGTCAGGTCTGTCCGGCAGAAAGAAGAAAGACAGCAAATTGGTACGCTGGTGTCCCCATTCACTAGACTTTTACTGGAGGTGGAGAAACAATGTCTATTACGCCTGTCAAAGGCTGCCCGGGAGGCTCATCAGGACCAAATAGCGCTCAACTCAGTCATTCGCGCGAAGAAGTTGGAATCGTCGGCTTCCATTGCAGTATCCGAAGAATTTGCTTCCGTTCTATGGCTTCATAAAGAGGAGAAGCATGCCGTCGAGTATTTGAAAGATCTTGTCGGAACAGTAAATCAGGTAGATTCTTCTGTCAAGCCTGAGCAAATGGCGTTGATATATGCACGTCTGGTATGTTGTTCTGAGAGTCGCTGTGCCTGTTATTTATTATCATCTAGGGCACATGGACCGCGGAGGCTTGCCTTGAGAAGCCCCTTTATATCTTGAAGGAGTTCTTCACACCTGCTATTTCCTTGCTGGGTCCCTTGCCTCAGCAGACTAAAAGCGAATCTCACGCATCTGTCTACCACACATGCGCAATTTTTGCGCAAAGACAGTATCACGCAATCACTAATTCTCCTGATGCAATTCGTTTGAAGGTTTATAGAGAACGCAAACAGAAGGAACTGAGCGAGCGAAATGCGGCGTTGGAAAAACTAAAAGCAAAATACAATTCGGACTCGAAGGAAGTTAGAGATCTCTCTAATTCCATCAACAAAGCGCGGAAGGTGTTCAACCAGGATAAGCTGGCGGAAAATCAGTTTTCAACGGATCGTATTGTCTTTCTTAAGCAGGCCCTTGACATGTATTATCGCTGCATGGAAGCATCGGATAGTTTCGATGATGACGCACCAATCCGGTTTTGTTCTCTATGGCTGGCCAATTTCGACTCTCCTGCAATTGAAGACTTACTTGCCACGGCATTAGCACGCGTCCCTTCTCGCAAATTTGTGTTCTTAGCGGTTTGTCTTTTTCAAAGTCGAGGGAGGGACTCTCTAATTCCGCTTTCTATAGCATCAGCTTTCTGCTAGGCTTTCAAGCGAAAGTTCGCATTCACAACAGTTGCTACGAAAGGTTATCTTGCGCATGTGCATGGAGCATCCTTTCCATAGCCTTTACCAAGTATTTTGCTTAAAACCTCCCGGACCGATACAAGATGGGCAGAGACGCAGTTCCGGTCGTCAGATGGAAGGCACCTCTCGATTTCCTGCACCCCCAACTGCTAGAGGCACAGCAGCTGCGGAAATCTTTGATCGATTACGAAGTGACTCCAACCACAGTGTTAGGGTGCGCGCGATCGAGGAACTCTGTCAAGCGTCTCTAGAATGGGCGAATTATCCTATCAAGGGAAACAAGAGCTTCTCCCAAGGAAAAGCGTATAGGATACCTGGCCACTTGCTCATCCGGAAGCTGGAATCAAGCAGTCAGCGAGTTCCAGTGATCACAGCTCGTACACCTATCGATCCTTCCATGAGGTATGACGATTGTGTGTGGGTGGACAAGTACGAGTCAACATTCGAGACAGCTGGTGGGGTCAATCTCCCCAAGATCAGTGGATGTATCGGGTCAGATGGTAGAAAATACAAGCAGCTGGTGAGTTTCATATTCTTCTCGTCTATGGCCTCGTCTTGAATTTGTCCGAATTTAGTTCAAAGGCGAGGAAAGTGATGACTTGCGCCAAGACGCTGTTATGGAGCAAGTGTTTGAGCTTGTGAACACCGTTCTCGGTAGTGACGGAGAGACCAGACGCCGGAATCTATGTGTTCGTGGTTACAAAGTCGTCCCTCTCGCCACACAAGCTGGCGTATTGGAGTTTGTGGGCAATACATCGACACTCAGAGGTTGGCTTGTAGATGCGCATCCAAAGTCATTCTATATCCCCGACGGTTTAGCCCCTTTTCTGACCCTTCAACAGATACAGACCTAACGATATGAAAAAAATAACATTCGATTACGGTGTTTATCATAAAGACCCTCACACAAAAGAAGAAAAATTACAGTTCTTCTTGGGTTGTAGAGAAAAATTCCAGCCGGTAATGCGGCACTATTTCACGGAGAAACACAAGACGCCGATATCCTGGTTTGCGATGAGGCTCAACTATACAAGGAGTGTAGCGACTACATCCATCGTCGGACACGTTCTTGGACTGGGCGACCGGCATACATCGAACATTCTCATGGACAATACCACGGGTGAAGTTGTGCATATAGATTTGGGAATTGCCTTTGACCAGGTGAAATTCCATTGAAGCTCCTCTATCCACGTCGTCTAACTACTGCATCTTCCAGGGCAAACTTCTTCCGGTTCCAGAAACTGTCCCCTTCCGAATGACTGCAGATATGGTCGACGGCATGGGGGTATCCGGCACAGACGGCGTCTTCCAACGTTGTGCAGAAGAGACACTTCGAGTCCTTCGGGAGGGATCTGAGGTCATTAAGACAGTGCTGGAAGTTTTCCGTCACGATCCTCTGCATACATGGTAAGTGTTTCAATATGCTATGAAGCTACTATCACTGACCAGGTCCAAAGGACTGTGAGTGAGATCAAAGCTCAAAAGGTACAACACCCTGGAACAATAGCCATGAGTACTACGACTGCCACGGATGCCGCACAGAACCTAGGCATAGGGATTGACATGAACAGTGGTACTGCCGAGGAAGCCGCGGACCGTGCATTGAGCGGAGTATCAAGGAAGCTCGACAAGACGTTGAGCGTTGCAGCCACAGTCAGAGGACTGGTAGCAGAGGCTACGGACCCTGCCAACTTGAGCACCATCTTTCACGGTAACTACACGTCTTGTACCGAACCCATTGAATTGAGGTACTGATCTCATGAACAGGATGGGGACCATATTATTAACTCTTGCGTTCCATTCTCAATTCATTTCTCTAGCATTTTTCTCGCACATCTGTCTTTATGCTTGCAATTCAAAATCTCAACCCGATTAGTGTATCCATTAGCATAGACCACTGTACAGTACACAATGAATTTCCATTTCTATAAGTGATAGTCTGTATTAATATTATATAGTCACCTTTGGACGGCGTTCTACTTAGTCAAGATATACATCCAATCGTTGGCTACTTATGGACTCCGAGGAGGGGTTTGTGGCGGCGGCGTGTCGGCTCAATGACTACATAGAGTGTGTGAAACCAAACGTAAGGTATGGACCTCCACTCCGAGTGAAAGACTCATTGAATTGTAAATACCTGTGAAACCAAACGTAAGTATAGACTAGACGAAGAATAGTAAGCTCGTGTGTACAGAGGTATGATCAAGTAAATCCTCACCCTTAGAATCACACCACTTCGAGTGTGAAAGACTAAGAGGGACAACCTAGGTACTATAGATTATATAAGTAAACGTTGGCAGTTGAATGTGAACAGCCTGTATGCACAAAATATGAAAATAAGATAAAGATGAAAGATATAAATTTTCAAGGCACCTTCTGTATCGTATGGAAAAGAAACGGAATAGAATTTGAGCGGTAGTCACGACGAAATTATTTGAAGGAGACGGAGGCAAAGATTCGAGGAAACGTATGGTCCGGTCGCTATGCCCGATTTGTATGGCAGGCAGTGCTTATAGACCTAGCTTTGACCGCATATCCGACAGCTCTTCTGAATCTTAAGCGATGAGCGACAAGAATAACATTATTTCAGTAAATACTAGGAAAAGTAAAGAAACACCTTTTTTGGTATACTTGAACACGATTCTTGGATCTCTTCGACGACGTCTAAACTAGAAAGAAAAAACAGCTGCCGGCGAAGCTCCCAGTCCCTTGCCCCTTGCCCCTTACCCTTTACCCCGTTCCCCTCCCCCTGAGCGAAGTACGGATATATGTGCAGGGTATGTATAAGTAGTAGTAGAGCCTCGGAGCAGTTGCAGTCCACCAAAGAAATAGAGCAAAGAGTAGGGGTAGTGAATAGGGAATCGATGGTGTGTGGTGTACATTTAACGATAAAAAGGTGAATTCAGTAACAGGGGGTAGACCGATCGCATGTAATAAGACACCTTTCATACGAAACGCTCCCTCAAGAAACACAGAAACGATATTACACGCAATGGAAGGGAAAATTTATGAAGATGGTGATGTTCCATGGTGATTCGCATAGCATATAGCTGCATACGAAAAGAAGAGTCTGATGTGAGAACAACCAAGACAGTAAGTTTCAAAGAAGGGTGAAGAGGGGAGGGAAAGATAGAAGTAGATATATACATCGAGAAATGCCTTTTTTATGTCGGTTGATATATAGGGTGAAAACAAGCGAGTGGAAGGAGATTGTGATGCGATGTATGATTTCTGCGATAACATAACCAGGACTTGGGGCGGAGGACAAACAAGCGACAGGGTGTCTGCCAACAATACAACAATTTCAAGAGCGAGATAACAGAGCGAAGATACTCATTCGCCGTCACGAGATGCGCACCGCCCTTCTCACAAAAATCTACATTATTTGTTCTTCGCGATCTCTCGTGCGGCCTTGATGAGCGGCGCTAGCGTCCTCAAAGGCTCAGAGAGTTTGAAGAATGGGTGCTACAAGTGAGAAGACACTCGGTCAGTTTCCTCAAAAAAGACTGGTTATACATCGCAACACGTTACCTGTAACAGCTCCGTCGCCGTAGGCCTCTTTTCCGCATCGACCTCGAGCGTCTTGGCAAGATAATCACTGAAGGTCGATGACAAGTTCTCTGGGTTCGCTATCTTTGGTGTTCCATTCGTCGCGATGAGATAAAGCGCCTTGAGCGGATTCTGATTAAGATACGGCGGCTCTCCTTCAATCATTTCTAATGCGCCATCGTTCATGAATACGAAAGGCTGTCAGAACGCAGGTAACTAACCGATAGCCATGATGCCTAAACTCCAGATGTCAACCTTTGGGCCATACTCTTTGCGTGTGACAACCTCGGGGGCCATCCAATACGGCGTGCCTACCATCGTCGTACGCTTCGCATTTGCAGGATCCGAGATTTGGGCGCAGAAGCCAAAATCGGCTGTTTACAAGCATGTTGTAGTGGTGTGGACATGAACATTCCAACTCTAACACTCACTCAATTTGATATCCCCAACCATACTCAACAACACGTTATCACTCTTGATATCCCGATGAATGACACCATGTCGATGTAAATGCTCAAGGCCTTGAGCTGTCTCCCTTGACACGGCGGCAATCTGCCCTTCGGTCATCAGGTTGGCAGTGACCACGTCAGTGAGTGAGCCTCCCTCCATGTACTCCATGACCACCCAAAGATCATTCTTGTATAAGAACGAGTCAATGTAGTTGACGATGTTCGGGTGACGAGAGGATCGCATGACAAGAATTTCGTTGATAATGAGGTCCTTCTTAGGCTGCTTTTCAAGGTCCATCTGCTTAATCGCGACAGAGAGATTGGTACCAACTTGGTACGCGGTGTACACACCACCGGAAGCACTTGATAAACTCTCTTCAGCATACAATGTCCCGAAAAGGTAAGCACTCTTACCCCTGTCCAATCTTGACCAAATTCCGATACAACCTCGTCGGGTCAGCGTCGGTGCAAATCTGCTGTAATCGTTTGACAATGTCCTCCTCCTTCTCTTTATCAACTGGTTTCTTCTCCCTCCGCCTGGGAGTAGCAACACCACCGGCAGCCTTGGCGAGCTGCTGGGTGGCAGGTGAAGGAGTGTTCTGCTGCTGCCTGCTGCGCTGCTCGCGCTCACGGTCCGACCGATCAGCCCTGTCTCTATGAGACACGGAAGGCTGTTTAAGAGGGAGGTCGGTAGATGAGGAGCCTGGGGACGGTTTCGAGGGGTGTTTCTGGGCAGGTGAGGCGTTGGGTGTGGCAGAGCTGGGGGTACGTCTGTCTCTATCACGAGTAGTGTTGGACCGATTGAGAGGGTCAGAAGGCCGAGGAGGTTTCGATGGGGTACGTTGTGAAGTAGAGCGGTCGAGGGTGGGGGTGACGGTCGTTGGCGGAGATGGCGCAGGGCGGTAGGCCGATGGAACGCTTGGCTTTTTAGGTGGGGGTGGGGCAGCACGCTAATAATGTAGTGTAAGAGAATATGAAAGCTTCAAGAGTAGAGATACCAACCGGATTCTGGAAACCGTCTTCAAACGCCGCTTTTTGAGAAGGTTCACCGTAAGAGAGTCCGCTGGCGAGATCCGGCGTAGCGCCACCCATGGCACCAAGCTTCCCCCAGACGTCGTTGTGTCCCTGGCCCTCTTGGTAGAACTTGACAATCTCCATGACAGCCTGAGGGTTCTTTTCCTGCTCAAGCTTGGAGATGCCGCTCTCCTGAAGCAACTGCTGCCACTCTTTGGGCAAACCGGTGAACTCGCCTGTAGACGAGTTGAAACCGACATGGGTGAGATGAACGGGGTCGTATGGAGTGGATATTTCGGGGCGCTTAGTGGAATTGAAGATGAATCCTAGGACACTCTTTTTTGGCTTGGAAGTGGTGCCGCTGCGGGATCTATTAGCGATGGTGCTTGTTGGATACTCTGCAGTAGGAAGAGACTCTTGTGGATCAGCATAGAACTGGCCATCTGTAGCGATGGGAGCTGGCTGGGACAGTCTCCTGCTTGGAATGTGGTCGGCAGGGAAAAGATCGTTGAGGTTGGCAGTATTGGCCCTAGAAGGACGAGGGGGAGGAGAAGCTGACATTGTGCTCGTCGACGAAGGCAAAGGTTTGTTGAGAAGAGAATGTCTGTTGGGCCGTCTCGAATTGTAGTCTTTGGCGTGAAGGTTCGACTCGGCAAGGAGCGCGTTGTACTCCTGGATAGATTCTCTTGATGGTCGGTGGTATTCGACTGTCACTTTCTTCTGCACACTAGACATGTCACACCCTGCTCCAGGATGCAGCTCTTATCGTCGTCGCTTTTGTGTACGCTAAGCTCGATGTCGTCGCCGTCGCCGTCGTTGCAACTGGATGTCGCCGTCGTTGGTGAAGCGATTCTTCACGTGACTGCTGGGGCAGAGTACCTGAGACTGAGCTCCCACGTACAGCTATTAAACGATTGATTATTGAGGCTCTTGTTCGTTGCCGCCAAATCGCTGCCATCCCGAGTACTTCATCACGAAATTCCTCAAATAAGTCATTCGTGGACAATGGTGTCGGTCCACAGCAAGCAAAACTTGTTCCGTCCAGATCCACTGCGAGACAAGCGATCCGAGACATTCCAAATTGTATAAAAGGACAGAACCGCAGTATTCTTTACTATCGATCTCTTACGACCACATTCACGATGACTTCTCCCGCAGTTCTTGCCTCAGTCTCTACCAATGATGCCGTCGTTTCACATTCAAATGATCCCTTGATCTTATCTGATAGTAATACCGTCCCACGCAAGCTACATAAGAAGAAGAGCTCGAATCATCTCAGGGACGAGTTCTATCAGGCTGAGGCGTTGATGGATCATGCTAGGACAGAGTCGCAGGACCTCAAGTGTTCCCCTCATCATGATGACGCTCCCCCAAGTGCTGCGTAATGTATGCATTTCGTCTTCTACGTTTCAAATCATCTCAAACTTACAGGCACTCTAACAGCCACTTGTCATAAGGCATCAACTTCTTGTGCTCCATACGGCCTGCTTATAATTATGCATCTATCATCTGGCTTTCTTGCATGTGCATGGACACTCACAACGACTCTTTATGCCCAACTACTTCATAATCACATACCTTGTTATATTCGCTATTCCTTATTACTTTGACGAAACTTCGCTACGACGTCAATGCTTGCCAAAGACAGTATATTATACAACTGCAAAGTAAAATCAATTTATCTACAGAATCTCACCACTACTTACTTCGTTTCAGAGACTGAAATACATATCGTCATCCCATGGATCAATGCCCATCAATGCCGGATGATAATGCCCATCTTCACTCATGAAATCGTCCTCATCATAAATATAATCATCCGACTCGGAATCAGTGTACCCCAGTTCAACTTCATCCCAGTCAACATCGACAACAACTTCCTTCAGCTGATCCACATCATAGGCGAACAAGTGGGAGCATCCCTGTAGTGACAGTTTCTGTAGCTCCGACCTGTACTCGCACCGCAGCATGAGGCAGTCGATGAGGGGATCCAACAATATGTTACGCTCCTCGCGCTCGCGGTCAAAGTCAACCTCGTGCAACTCTAGCGTCCGAAGTGAGGGGAACGCCATGCCCGTCCCAATGCGTTCGGCAGTTGGATTGAGAGCGTCCACAAGCTCATAGACACCGTTACCCTCTACAGACAGCGTATTCAGCTTCGCCAGCGTTCCAAACAACGATGACATCGTCTGAGCTGACAAGCTGTCATTATATCCGGTGATGATAGAAAGTCCGCGAAGATGCGACAGTGGCAATCGACTGCATGCAGCATTCGCGCTTTCACTGAAAAATTTCGCGAGGCAGTTGGCCCATGTGAACTCTAGATAAAGCCACGGCTGCGAGGAACTTTTCTTGAAAGTACTCCAAACTGTGAGGCGAATACCTCCGGAGCTGATACAGATGCTCTGCAAAGACAGATTTTTAATATGTCGAGTTTCATCTTGGACAAAAATGTCCGACAGGCGAGTGCAAACGATGTTGATCAGATTGATATCAGGCGTTTCTTTGCCTCGACACGTGAGGTGGACACTGGTTGAGGACGGGAAGGTTACATGTCTTAACAGAAGCGCGCAGTCCCAGCTTGAAGATACTGCTCTGAGTTTAGTCAAATGGGGAAGAGAGACAGCCCGTTGTTCGAGAATTTCTTCAGAATACGCAGGAAGTGTGTGCTCCAAGTCGAGGACAGTCAGGTTGGGCATTTGTTCGAGCGCATTCAGGAATTGGGTCAGGGTGGGTGCAGTGATGGACAAAATGGAACCTGGACCCAAATGAAACTTGAGTACGGTGAGATTCTTCATGAGAGGAGAGTCCCAGCCGATGGAGACTTGCGTCAATTCAAGTCTGTTGAGGCGACCAGCCCCGCCGGCGAGGAAGTCTGGGGGTAGGATATAAAATTCCCGCGGTAAAACACTGTAGGTGCTGCGCCTAACATCAAGAACCAGGGAATGCAGAAACGGTGCGGGGGAGGACACTCCTTTGAGAATCCTGTCCAAATTATCCTTCGAGGCCACCAACTGGATCTCGCTAGCGCGTGACACATGCTCAAGTGCATCAATGATAGCATCTCCCATCCTTGGTGTAATCCATTCCGCTGCACTCAGAACGATAGTGAGCGGTGCCATCTTGGACCGCTTGATCATCTCACGAGCCCAGGTGGTATTTGAAAAATCGGGACGACTCCAAAGTCTAGGGCAGTTCAAAGCAACCACACGCCAGTGGCGACAGATGTGAGATACTATGACCCAGGACCATTTCTCGAGATAAGAGAAAGCAGGGAAGGCGGAGCAGAACATGAAGACGTTCTCTAGGATTTCAGGGGGGAGCCGAGAGACAGGAGCCAGATGGTTGCGACGAGATTTGAGCTTTCTTACAGCCTCTTCATACCTAGCAATCTCTAGGTCGATTTGTGCCGACTCGCACGAGTAATTGCTGCCAGCATCTTGCTGAATAGACTCTGCTGAAAGACGATAAACAAATGAGACCAATGAAAGTGGCACAGATCAAACGCAAACGCACCGTTCATCAAGTCTGAATGATATAAGAGTGTTGAGGAAGTTAAATGGAATTCTAGGCCAGCTAGGATTCTGGCAGAACTCATTTGCTGGAGAATTGTATATATACGAAGAAGTCACAGCTTTCGACGTCGTCGCAAATTAGGTTCAAGCGAGGTCCGTCCCTGAGCATGCAGTGCCGCATTTGTTTCGCACAGCATCAACCTGACACACTTCACCATGGATTCTTCAGAGCTGTACCACGTCAAACAACAATTCTTCCTAGGTTCATTGTTTATCTTCTACGATACAACTTTGTTGATTACGACTTTTATTTCTAGGAGCATACAAGGCCCTTGCAAACACGTCCTTACCCGACCCGAATTCTCCGGACTTCATACCTACTTTGCTCTACCAGGCGCGCTCACATATCGCGCTCAACAGCCCAAGCGGAGCTTTGCAACTCGTTCCTGAAGGCACTGAGAATGTTGCTCTTAAAGCAGTGGCTGCCCTAGCTCGATACGTTGCCGCAGAAGAGGCATCTGAGAAAGAGTCTTCACTAGAGGAGTTGCGTGACCTCTCAGTCGAGATAGAGGGAGATGACGTTGAGGGCACAGAAAGAGACAAAGCCGTTGTCAAGGTTCTGGCTGGTACCGCCTTTGCTAGGGCGGGAGAAGTAGAAGAGGCATTGGAAACACTTGGTGCAGACTCTGAGGATCTTGAGGCGTACGTGTATCGAGCAAGTTCGATGCAGGCGGTCTGTAGTCTGATCAATCTTTCCTTCAGTGTTGCTGTCATTGTGCAAATTTATCTGTCTATAAACCGACCTGACCTTGCCAAGAAGGAGTTTGAGCGCTCGAAACGCTGGGCAGAGGATGATCTTCTCCTTCAGCTCATCGAATCTAACATCGGCCTCGTCACTGGTAAAGACGGCTACTCGAACTCTAATTCGTTCTATACCGAGCAACTTGGAAACCCCTCGTTGTCCTCGCCTCACATTCTGACCGCCAGAGGCGTGACACGGATATTAAGAAACGAAATCCCAGAAGCAAAATCGGATCTCGAAGAATCACTGGAACAGCAGAAAGATGACGCAGAAGCATTGGCTGCGTACGTGGTCGCTTCGGGGTTGGGTCCCTCGAAGAAGGGTGAGGCGGACGAGCTTTGGGCGTACGTACACTTTTTTCAAGCTCTCGAAATTCTTGTTCATTCCCCTTGCTTTACAGGCGGTTGATATCCGAACGTCCTACACACCCCTTAGTTCTCGACGTCACGCAAAAAGCAGCATTATTCGATGAGGCAGCAGCAAAGTTTGTAGTTCCCGCTGTAGCGGCAGTGTCGTAGAAATCGGTTTTCTTCTCAAAATGTAATTATGACCGGACAAAATGTTGGTCGCCAGTCCTATGGAAGCTGTGCGTGCTGCAGTATGGTCCTCGACCAGTCCTCGACTCCCCGAGAGAGAACCGAGCATGCTAAGTCCTAACTTCTACTTAGCGGATCTCCTATGGAATTTGTCACCAGAAGGTCCTGAGTCCCAACGCCTGTACTCGTGTCCGCTAAATACCTGTCGACGCTAGCGCACTCTATGAACAAAAGTTGAAGGCGCTTGCCTGTTCGCTAGCTTCTTATTTGACAATTAGAAATTTCCGTCCGTGACGGTCCGCCGATTTGCATGTTTTATGTTTTGCGGATGACAGGTAACATGCTCATTCAATCTAACATACTTTGTGGGCCCAGGGAAACCAGGGAAGCGCATCATCACGTCAACTTTCAATTCTGCCTGTCACAGAGATATAGGATATGCCATATTTGGGCTAACTTCTCAAGATCGTAGCCCTAGCTCCCATTTACTCGGAGGTATGTTTTCGCTAGTTTTAAACTTATAAGAGTGCCAGTGGAGTTTACCGGTACCCCCGTTCTCAGGCCACCCCTCACAACGATGTCCCTCAACAGATTGTCATCTTATTTCAAGAGCTACAATGGTTCTGCGACAGTAAGTTCAATTACAGTGTAACATCCTCTCTCTACTCTAACGAAACCTGTAGGCGGCCCCTCATTCAAATGGCGAAGCCGCCGCCAATGCTACCAAGACGCAGAAAGAGTTCCAGAAGCCTACGCCTCATTTGACCTTTGAGCAATCTTCCCTTGTGCGTGTCGTGGAACGTTCAAGGACTGGTATTGACTCGAGTTTCGTAGTCTGCTACCCTCGATTTCATTAGGCACGGAGAGGCCATTGACGACAGAAAGTTGGCGGCAAGTCTCGCATACTCTTCAGTCACCTCATCGTGTTGATTCTTCAACCAGCTCGAGCATGGTTTAACGAAGCTTTCCAAGATGGAACCGGGTGAGAATGCCCAGAAGCTACAGAATCTGGCCATCGAGCTGTGTAGGTTTTCTCATTCATGGGTCATCTGAGTGGTCAGTTGACATCACTGCAAGTGTACAATGATCTTTCCCATCCTCCGGCAACTGCAATTGGAGACAAGTATGCCTGGCGTGCGGCCGATGGATCCAATAATAACATTGACGATCCGAACATGGGCAAAGCCGGTACCACATACGCTCGTAGCGTGCAACAAAGCCACCCCCTTTCACCAAGGGAGCTCCCAGATCCAGGTCTTATCTTTGATACGTGAGTGCTTTGCGTCTTTACGACCTGGCTGAGGTCATTACTTACGTTCTTACTCTTAGGCTACTAAAGCGTGATGGGGTATGTTCATTGTTCATATAACTTTATCCGTGGAGTGCGCTTACAAGTACCTACTCCGATGTAGTTCGTACGGCATCCCGCAGGGTTATCTTCGTTGATGTTCTCCTTCGCCGCTCTAGTGATTCATACGTGAGTGGCCTTTTGGATGAAGAATCCACCCAGAGAACACTGACTGGACGAGATAGCGTCTTTCGTACCTCTCACCGAGACGTGAATGTCAATGAGACCTCCTCATACGTCGACTTATCTCCACTGTACGGCCATGATCAAGAATCTCAAGATAAAGTTCGTATGCGGGATGGACGAGGCTTCCTATACCCAGACGTGTTTGCTGAGGACAGGCTGCTTCTTCTTCCTCCAGCGGTATGCGTACTCCTCGTCCTGTTTAGCCGCAATCACAATGTGAGTTCCCACTCGTCAGCATTCGCCCTTCTCGGATTTACAACGTAATTCCAGTATATTGCCCGCAAACTACTCGAAATCAATGAACGTGGCACCTTTCAAGATCCGTCGACGCTGTCTGGTGACAAATTGCTTGCTCAAGAAGAAGAGTTATTTCAGACAGCCCGTCTGATTAATTGTGGCTGGTTCGGTTCAGGTACATTTCTCGTGGGAATTATTTCTTGACCAACTCACCGGCTCTGTTTGGTAGTGGTCTTCTCCGACTACTTGTCTTGCATTCTGGGGTTGGTGAGACAAGGTAGCAGCTGGAGCTTGAATCCTTTCGGAGTATGTCGAAATTTCGGAATCCTCTGATCGGTATAATCTGACGATGTCAATAGGAAATAAGAAAGCTTGACCATTCCCTCTTCGAAAGAGGTAGAGGTAATGTTTGTAGTGTGGAGGTGTGTCTTTTCTTTCAATCAAAACACCATGGGATCGTGATCTTGATCTTTAGTTCAATTGTCTCTACCGGTGGCACGCCACAACAAGTGTGGAAGACGAGCAATGGGTCGTGAAACTTTCTGAGAACCTCTTTGATGGCAAGAATCCGGATACCCTGACACTTCAGGACTTCAGGCTTGCTTCTAAAAAAGCGATGGACATGAGCCCTGACATTCAGCACTGGACATTTGGAGAGTAAGTGACTTTGTTCAGTGTTGTAACTTCTGATTATCATGATTGTCGTGTTTTAGACTTCAAAGACAGGCCGACGGGACTTTCAAAGACGAGGATTTGGCCAACCTTCTCAAGAATGCGTACGTTATCAAAGCGTACTATTCCATCTTCTGCAGCTGACATTGAAGTTTAGAACTGAACATCCGGCAGGAGCGTTCCGGGCCAGGGGCACGCCATGTTCGTTGAAAGTACTTCCCTGCGACCGGCTTGGACTTACAGCTTCTTGTATAGCATGCATGAAAATCAACGAAATTATGGGGATAGAACAGAACCGGAAATGGGGCGTGTGTTCTTTGAATGACTTCCGAAAGGTACCAGCCAAGTTCCTTCTTCACTCTCCGTCTAGAATCTAATGACTTGATGGAATAGTATCTGGGCCTCAAACGTGAGTAAACGAGCCCGTGTGCTGTTTGACGACGCATTGATTTTACTTTTTCAAAAGCCTACAGCAACTTCAGGGAATGGAACTCTGATCCTGAAATTGCTGATGCGGCCGAGAAGTTGTACAGCGACATCGAATACCTAGAGTTATACGTGGGTTTGCAGGCGGAGGAAGCTAAGCCTGTTGTTGAAGGCGCTGGACTTTGTCCGGGTAGGTCATTTACATCTACTTGCATAGTATTCAGTAAATCTTATCTGTCTTTTGCGCCAGGTTACACCATCAGTCGTGCCATCTTGAGCGACGCGATTGCTTTAACTCGTGGTGATAGATATTTCACTCACGACTATACTTCCTTCAACCTTACCGCCTGGGGCTTTGCCGACTGTCAACGGGATCCCGACGCTTTTGGATTTGGGAGCACCCTTGGTCGGCTATTCTTGCGAACTCTACCAGGCCAGTTCACTAAGAACAGCGCTTACGCATTCTTCCCTCTCATGACTCCCGACGCAATGAAAGTGTATCTGAAGGATCTGAATGTCCTGGACAAGTACGATGTAGAAAGACCATCGTCCAACCTTGTACCACAGAAGGTGGAGGACTATGCACAAGTTGGGGACATCATCCATGCTCCAGAATTCATTGCTCACTACGAAGAGCGTGCAAGTCAAGTCATCAAGGGGAAAGGGTGAGTTATCCGGCTTGCTTGCTTCCCATGGGGTTAACTTAATACATTCCGATGAGCAGGTTTTTCAGCGCTCCTGAAAACCGTACGGAGCAGCGAAAAGTGATCGATGCATTGGTTGATTCTCCGGAGTCCGAGGCCGAGCTGTGCAAGTTCTTCTATGCGAAGACTAGGGAACTGATGAAAAGCCAGTCTTTCAAGCTTTCTGGCTCTCAGACCCATGTCGTTGACGTCGTGCGAGATGTTCTCAAGGCGGTGCCTATCTACTGGGTTGCTGACATGGTATGTGTTGAACTGGCCTGACCCCATTCTGCATGCATATTGACTACGGTAATGCCGTTTTATTAGGCGGGCATACAGCTCAAAACTTCACCTTCTGGCCACGGAGATTTTACTCCAAGCGAGCTATTTGGTATCCTTAGTGACATCTATACGTAGGTTTAGCAAAACTCTACCGAGAGCTACGCTAATGATTTTTAATTTTAGTTACATCTTCCTGGATGTAGAGCTGTCTAAGCTCATGGTTCTCCAATCAAAAGTAGAGGATCACGTCAAGAAACTTACGCAGCATATCCAAAACGCAGCTGGGACCAGCGGACGAAGGGTATGCAATTTCATCGCGCATACATTTTTGCTTTCCATTGACATTTGTGAATGTCCTTCATAGCTTTCTATCATGAATCTCTTCTCTGCGAAGGTTAAGAAAACGGAGCGACGCGACTTTGTCAAGCGACTGCATACGATCGGGAAAACGGCGAGCGAGCAGACAAACAACGTCTTAGCTATAATGGTTGGGTCTGTTGAGCTGGCTGTTGGTAAGTACCTTTGAATCACTGGTGTATAGCAGTTATTAGCTGACTCATGCAGCACTTACCAATATGGTGAATCTTTACCTCGGCTCTTCGCATGAGGCTGAGATTCGCAGTATGTCGAGTGATCCAAAAGCAGATTTAAGCGGATACGTTCTCGAGTCTTTGAGTAAGTGTACGCTCTGAAATGGTGGAACAACGACTAAACATGTGTGCCAAACAGGATTGGATCCCACCTTCAAAGGCGTGCATCGTATGTCATCGCATTGAGGATACTACCGAACCGTCACTAAGTTGTTTTTTTTTTTGAATAAGGCATCGCAACTACCAATCTGAGTATGGCAGGGTTGTCTGTGAAGCAGCACAGTCGACTCTTCTTAGATATCTACGCTGCGTGTCAAAATGTTTGTCTTGTGCTTTTTCCGTCGGGCATGGTTTGACACGGGCGCAGGAACAAGCTTTCCCGGAACCCACCGCCGTGAACAT
This sequence comes from Omphalotus olearius VT 653.13, assembly GCA_000296255.1. Taxonomy (NCBI): domain Eukaryota; kingdom Fungi; phylum Basidiomycota; class Agaricomycetes; order Agaricales; family Omphalotaceae; genus Omphalotus; species Omphalotus olearius. The sequence goes on along the minus strand of JH814818.1, from coordinate 303,905 downwards.
CAACCGTAACCCAAAAGATCGCTATATTGTCTCAGATGGAATTGCCAGGTGAGGTTTTCCTCCAAAGACCACCAGCGCATCCACTGACATGAGTATTCAGGTGCCTCGGAAAGTCGCTGACAGTCAAGGTCCGTACTCTAACTATTGCAGCTTTTGTTTTGATTAACACCCAACAAACAGATCATGAGCCAAGTCCTTCGCGCTTTATTCGAGATTGAGAGCTTGAAGCGTGCTCCTGGACAGTCAGGTGTTCTTAAGAGGTTAGTTGCTGATATTTCTTGCAAGGAACAAGTTTAGCCTGAACTACTGTGTTACAGATTTAAGACTAATGAGCTGCCTGAGCTCTACTATGCTTATTTGGATGAACGCAAGTCCATTTCGCCTTGGCCCACAAGTATGGCCGTGCAGGTAAGTCCCGCCAGTAGCACTCGAAGTATCAGTGCAGGAATTCAGATTTTTGTTTACAGTACACGCCATCAGCATGAAGCGAATCAGAGTATCAAAATTTCTTGTTACATTCATTAATGCAGCTACCAATTTTCCCCAGTGTAGTTTTATTTTATAGTCAAATAAAGTATGAACGTGAAACTTATTAACTACACTATATCTAATACTTATAAGCGCTGAGCGTTGAGAGCGCCTAAACCCGGCATATATTGCCTGCTTACTCGGCTATACGACGCTGAAGATTCTTCATGTCGTATCAGAGAAACCAAACCAAAGAGTAGGCATTTCGATATGAGAGACTGGGACCAAGGTGAATTGATACACTCTACATAGATGACTGCTGCATCGGAGCAAGTGACGCTGACGGACCTGTTCAGCTCGTCGGTGTCGACAGCGAGCTCGCAGGCGTACTTGAACCACCTTACGACGCTCGACCTACCGACGCTTCTCTCAGAACCGACTGCATTACAGACTCAGTCCCACCACCTCACATCGAGTCTCACCTCTCTCACCCATACTGCCTATCCCGCCTTCATTTCTCTCCACGACAACACTTCCGCTCTTACTTCTTCTCTCAGAGAGTTTTCCTCTTCACTCGACGCTCTGATCAACGATTCATTACCGGCTCTGGAGCAGTCATGTACGACGTGGAAGGAACGAACTGATGGTGTTCTCAGCGAACGGCGGAAGGCTCGCGTCGTCCTCGAACAGCAGGACAAGATTCGCGATCTCCTTGACATTCCTCTCCTAATCGACACATGCGCTCGAAATGGCTACTTTGCAGAGGCTCTTTCTCTCTCTGTCCATGCCAAAACCATCGCAGCATCACAGTCTGCTCCGCCCTTGATTCTGACGTCTGTTCTGGCAGAAGTGCACAATTCTATGAACCAGATGCTTGTATCTCTATTGGCGACACTGCATGAGCCAAACAAGAAGCTCCCCGCGCTATGGAAGGCAGTGAGTTTTCTACGAAAAATGGAGGCTTTTCAGCCTTTTGGTAATGACGTGATCCACCCCGAGGAAGAAATAGCTCTTGCATTCCTTTCAGGACGAGAGCTTTGTCTCACAGCCTCCCTAGAAGGATGTAAACGGGACATCATGCGTCTGATGTCTGCATCTACATCTGCGCCTCTGTCTGAGCGTGACCAGGATGATCTTTTGCGGTATTTGAAGAAGTACATTGACCTTTGGAGAGAGGGTGTATACGACATTGTAACTCAATTCTCAACTATCTTTTTGGAACAGAGAGAGTTTTCACAAGCTGGGTCCAAGACATCTTCAGAAACTGCAGACTCGATCCCCTCTTCATTGCGGACGACGCTCCGCCTGTTCCTCACCACCTACGTCTCGCACGTTCTCAATGTCCATCTTCTACATCTTCTTTCCCAAGATTCCCCTTCATTCGCCCCCACTCAGCCGTCCCCTCTGACACTCATTCCCCTCCCCTCGCTCCCATCCCTCCTTACTCAGCTCACCTACTGCGCGACCGCGTTTGCCCGCGTTGGAATTGACTTTCGGAGTTCAGTGGCGCAAATATTCGAGTCTTCCGTTCTGCAGATTGTCAAGGATGATATGCAAAAGGAGAAAGGAAAGTTTGTTGGAGTGATAACAGAAAAGAGTACTAGAACAACGGACTCAAAGAGCAATAGACGTGTTTCAGGCTTAGCCTCAAAAGAAACCTCTGCGTCGGTCACAGCGTCACCTTCGACATGGTTGCTGGCAACTTCCGCCGACTCGTCTTCGCCTCCCTTACCTACCTCGCCATCATCAGCCTCCTCGTCAGCCCATATACCGCCCTCAATCCTCGTTTCTTACCCACCTCTCGCGCGCCACGCCAACGCGGTTCTCACGACGCTCAATGATCTGCGTCTATGTGCACCGGTCGGAATCCAAGAACAACTTCAGTGGGAGATGGATCGAGTGCTGGCAGAAGAAGGGGATGTCTTATGTGGGTATATCAGACGGCTGCACGACTCTGAAATGGAGAAAAGTAGAAAAGGAGAAACGAATGGACAAGCAAATGGTGATCCGAATGGCACTGCCCGCAATCTTACTCAAGAGGCTGCGATTGTGATTGCAGCAGGTCGAGTTTTCTTCGAATCGTGGGTGCCGTTTGTGAGACGCGCACTAGGCGAAGGAATATTCGGGTTGAAAGCAGACTACTCTAATGGCATACTGCTCGCCACTTTGGCCGAAGATGAAGAAAGAGGTGAGAGCAAGGATGACGGAGATGACTCAAAACACACGAGTGCGAAAGCACTTGCGAGAGTGCTTAGGGAGTGGGAAGCTTGGGCAAAGAGTGTCACTTCATAGATAATATCAATATTCTCTGCAGACGTACATAAGGATAATTATCAAGAGGAGCTCAAACTATCAGCGCTTCCGTTCCAAGCGCCACTTGTAAACTCTTGGTTTATACGTACTCTCGTCAACTTTTTTCACCGAGCGCTTGACCCTTCCACCCCTTGCATCTAATGCATCCTCGTCTTCCTCCTCCGTATCATTACCTTCCACCTTCTCTGCCCCTCTAATTTTTTTTCGAGCTCCTTTACCCATCATCAGTCGCTGCATCTCGAACTCCCGCGCTGCATAGCGTAGCTGCGTGTCACGAGCCAACCGAGCAGAGAGTTCTTTAAGGAGACGTTGACGCTGCGGTACGGCTGTTTGCTTATCGTCATCTTCTTCACCTGCATTCTTGTCTTTGATCTCCTCTTCCTCGACTGCCTTAGATTTACGCTTCTTACTCTTGCGTTTCTGAACAGACTCCACCCATCCTAAGTCTACCCTTTCATTCTCATCCTGTTTGTCGGTACCTGTGACTACACGTTTTGAAGAATGCACCGGAGCGACATAATTTCGAGCTTGAGAAAGGAGTTTAGCAGATGCTCATGTGAATGAAGATTGGCATACCAGCTTCTTCGTCGTCCACAAATACAATGTGTTTCGGCTGCCGTCCTTTCCCTTTTTTTGACGTCCCCGGAATGATTCCAGCGTTCTTCAACGTCTCAAGGTCTTCGGGGTCAAGTTCATACTCATTCGATCCATCACCTAGCGCATCGGGTTTCATCAAGTCCGCGAGCGCAGTAAGTTGAGCTTTGATCTTGTCTATTTTCTGAAACAGCCATGAGAGCAAATGAGGGGAAGTTCCGTGTACATGAATATACACACCTTCAAGCCTGAAGCCCTCATTGTCCTGACATAGTTCTCGTCCTGAGTTTTGAGAACCTTCACCATATCGGTTGGTAGTGCGACATTGCCTCTGTCTTTCATATGTACACCTCCCTATATCCAATCCTTCATTGTCACTATAAACTATACCAGTCAATAATAAACGTACCTTCGTCTTCTCCCTTGTCATAGAGAAATAAAACTCATCCTTGTTCCTCTCAGCAGCTTTCTGCCTCAGACGCGTTAAGCGGTCTTGTTTTGAATGGTAATCCCTCGCCCGTTTGACATAGTCAGCATGCTTTTCGAGGATCCCAAGTTTTGCTCTGTGGGCAAGCTGGGAACGTTCTTTGTGGTTGCGCCGGTGGACTGAGTTTCTGAGGGACGAGGTCATGGGTGAGTAGAATGAAGATGATGAGATGCCGCGAAAAAGATTTTGTCGTGCTTATGCGGACGAGCGCCTATTCTCAAACTCTCAAGATCTCTAAATGCTTTTGAATCAAAGTCACGCTCGAATACTGCTTTAATCACATCTCGAATCTATCTACGAAGTGACGCAAGACTCCCTCTTCACGACGGTGATTATTGAACTTAGGATTGACGCATATGATAATTCCATGAGAATTTCGAACACGAGGGATATATACCGTGACCTTGTTCACGGTTGGAAGCCTGTTGAGGGCTCGAACCATATTACGCTGGTTTGGTGCCATCAATGGAGTTACCGATGTGGTTGCACTGTCAGAGGGTTCAAGTGAAAAAGTGTCAAGGGTGATGAAAATGGGGCCTGTCGTATTAGTTTCGCGCTTCTTGAGTGTACAGCTTGCATCAAGCCCAAGATGCGCAAACGCGAAGCTCGCGACAGTATGAGAAACCGCATAGGGAGGTAGAGCATGAGTACGAATAACAATACGGGCAGGCGCATGTATAAAAACTGACGATGTGGTTAGAAGGAGAGCCCAGGTCGTCGTAAAAGTTCGTACCAATTTCCAAGGGAAAATCCACTCTATGAGTGGGCCATCAAAGGTGAGGGGTACTATGCGTGTCGCTAGGCTTCTCTAGGCCTTCTTTGATGATAGTTCTTTGAACACATGCTCATAATGCGGCTCGTATTCACTTGTTGTAGATGTCAGAACCGTCTCTCACGGAATGGTGCACTAATCAATGTCTACAAAGGGATCGTATTCTTCAAAAGCTGCACTGCAATATGGCACAGTAACATCGTTGATTCTGTAGAGCCATAAGTGTTGACAAGGACACCATAGAGAATGCATACATACGCATTGGCGTATATGCTCACATGAGAGAAACTGGACAGCGCCTTCCAGAAAAACCAGTCTTTGCCTTCAAGTCAATGCTGTAGACCAGACTTACAGCGGCGATTACATACCTTTATCGGACATAATTTCGAGAAGTGATCTCCCAGTATCTGACCATTTGTCGACACAATCAAGTTGCCTTCCTGTCCGCGCAAGACATCTAGACCCAATCCAAGTTGTAAGAAACGAAGTATATGGATAGGGTGGTATTCCGACGTGTGGCGTAGAAAAGGTAGTGAGATTTACAGGGGCCACTGTGTCGAAGAAGCCTTCGTGATATAGAATTCTGTTGAGTACTGTTCAGTTTTGAAGTTCAAGTTGCCACGGTGCTCTAAACTTACCCAACAACATATCGGGCAATCAGACCACCCAAGTTATAGCCAGTGATAGAGAACTTTGTGAGTTTTGAGCGAGTGAAGGTCTGGATGTTGGCTTTCAACTAGGGATTGCAGATTCGAGCCTCGCGTCCGTCGACGTGTTCAAAGATCCTACGTACTTCGAGAAGGGCTCGCTCAGCACACCAGTCGACCCCGTCATAAGCACAGTCTCCAGCATTGCTCTCTATGACTAGTGTGTCCAGCATATCAGGAGTCGGTGTACCTTCATGTTGCACAAAGTGCCGGACCAGAACTGACATATGCTGTGGGCTGCCAGACATTCCATGAATGACAACGTGAACGTGAACGTTTGGCTGCATTGGAAAACCATGTGCTACAGCCTACAATACTGTAGCACATGAATTTGAGCTTGAGCAGCAAATATTGACCCGTCGACGTGCCGGACCTATTCGTCAGCGTAACCAAAGCGTAACGTTCAGATTATTTTCCGATTCACCCGAGAGCTTCAAGTGTGCGTATAGCGTGTAACATTGGTCCATGATTTCCTTCGATTTCGACGATGCGAAGTAATTATATGCGTCGAACCTCACGGTTTCAGCTGGATCTGTAACTGTCGATACTATTCGCAGCGGCAGAGTCGGCCAGCAGGCAATCTCCACCCGTCGTAAGCAACATTAGTAAGACGCCATCCTTACGCGGCACTCTGGGCATATTGTATATAAGTATTATTGTTCATAGCTGGGCAGTCCTTGTTTTGCTCAAATGACTGCAGTGCATCTTCTAGTTCTCGTCCATGGCATGTGGGGAAACCCAGGCCATCTCTCGGAACTCGACCGAATTGTAAGGGAAAGGATTGCAGGAGACGCTCCTTCGCTGCACGTCATTTTGGCCGAAACTAACAGCGAAGATTCTACCTATGATGGTATAGACTGGGGTGGTGAAAGGGTGGCTCAAGAAGTAAGTCCGTCAATTTTCGTACTTCTATTAGCCTTACCTTTGTTTTCAGATCATTCAAGAAGTCGAGAGCCTCGCCAAGGAAGGGAAAAAGGTCACCAATTTCTCGATAACAGGTTATAGTCTGGGCGGCCTTGTGTCTCGATATGTCGTAGGAATCTTGTCGCAGAAAGGATTCTTCCAGGACGTCACACCAGTGAACTTCAACACAATCGCAACGCCTCATCTTGGGCTTGTCCGATATCCTTCTTTCATATCTTCAGTCATGAACACTCTTGGACCCAAATTACTTTCACGAACCGGAGAGCAGTTTTATTGCGTGGACAAATGGTATACGACTGAAAGACCGCTATTAGATATCATGGCGGATCCTGGTACGTGCTGAATATTAATGCTAATCTGTACCGTCTTCCGCTTGCTCAAATTGAATATTTCAGATTTTATTTTCCATCAAGCTTTAGCATCATTTCAACATATACGCATATATGCCAACGCGTAGGTCATTCATTGTGCTACTTCTACCGATTGAATTCAAGGTTTCAAATAGAGTTGATGATAACACCGTCCCTTACGTTACTGCAGCTATTGAGGTCGATGATCCCTTCGCAGAACACACAACGAATGGTCTGGAAGTGTAAGCTTACTGCATTATTGCTTACTGAACAACTGATCGACTGTGCTGTATCAGTGAGTTCGATGAGAAATACAAGCCAATCATCAAGTCATATCATCTTCCCCCTGTTTCCCCTCCACCGACTCCAAAGCCCGTGATCCTTTCTCGAGCCTGGTTCCGCAGAAAGAAGAACAGCAAGTCGTTCCTGCCTCCTTTCTTGCAGTTCCGGTTTCCATTGAATATTGTGGGTTGTGGCATTGTGTGCATTGTTGTCATGTTCTGATTCGATAGACGTACAGCTCCTCTACGTCTCACTGCCACTACTACTACCGGTCTTTCTGTCGCTGGTTATCTACCGTCTGTCCATGGCAACTCGTTCCTCAAGAGCTCGTATTCAAATGCTTGAGAAAGATACACCAAATGGGCAGACTCTTGCTCACGCTCTTGCACATTTTGAACGGCAAATTGAAGACGCTGTCATAGACTTTATGGAAGATCCAGGTCTTCCTAACGACGAAGACTCAGGCATACGCCGTGAGAAGCCTGCACAGCACCCAATCATAAAACCACTGCAGCGCAAGATGGCATTCAGGCTCAACAAACTACCATTGTTGAAGGAGCGAGCCTTTATTGAAGGACTTCGTAATACACACGCAACAATCATTTCGAGAGATGTGAAGAGGTTTGAGTTTCATCGGATTGGAGAAGGTGTGATCAGACATTGGGCGGACTCGTTGGTTGTCTAAATGATTGCATTCTCGATGTTTTTTTTTCGGATTCAGTTCTTCTTAGGTGTGTAATGTTTCAGCTTTAAATGACCACACTGTTGCTGATTGCTCGTCAGATTTGAAGCTCGCTGACAATTTTTATTTAATGGCTGGCTGTTAGAAGTAGTATCCTACGGCAATTATTAGTCAACCGTAATCTTTAATGGGACTATTGGTACCATAATAAATACTGCCCTGAAGGACACTACCAGCTTAGAGCTCGAGTCTTGCGTTAGTGAATTCGATTGCAATTGCTTTGACACTTGATTAGACAACCACGTGGCTGGCAATTTGAGAACAAATTTCTGAGCGCCTAAACCAAGAAATGCCAGTTCGCTCACTTCCACCCGCAGCCAAGAAACGCAAGGTCGAGCAAGAGTCTCCGTTTCTTCAAAAAGTACAGCAATTGGAAGATGAGCTCAAAACTGCTGCCTCGAATAATTTATCCCTGAACCCTCTAGCCGATCTCGTTGACCTTGCTTGTACCGCCCAAGACCCCCAGCATGCCTCAAAAGCCATCTATGCCTTATACAGGACTTTTGTAATCACAATATCCAAGGGGATGCTCGTTGTTGCCGGCGATGATAACGCGAAAGTAGTCAAATCTTGGCTATGGGATCGATTGAACACCTATGTCGACTTCCTTGGTGGTCTGTTAAAGGATGAAGAGAAAACTCTCCGGGTGGGTGACCAGTTCGTACACATTTCGAGTCATCTACTCACGAGAGCATGGTTCGAAAGATTTCCGCGCTTCAAATACTTTTCTCTTTACAGAAGCATCTTTCCACTTCCTTCACGGAGCATAGCTCTCCTCGTGCTCCACAATTTCACGTTGCACATTTCAAGAAAATTACTTCATCGCTCCTATTTTGCCCTTCATCTTCACGTCCTCAACAAGGGAATGGTTCGCAGAAGGCGAAGCTAGACCCAGATGTCCTACATCATTTTCATGAAACCTGGTTTAGCGTTCACGACGATATTCGATGGTTTTTCCTGCGCGAAGCTGGGTGCGTTGTTTTAGATCTTTATCTTTGCTCCCTTAACAAAGCACACGTTAGATCTGTGCTGGCTTCGCTCAATATCCAAAAACACCCAGCAGTGTCCGGGAATTTGCTTTCCATCCTTGAGATGCTGACAACTTTCCCCACTGAGCCCGAGGAACTGAACTCATGGTGGGTTGCAGAACTGGGTTTAAAACCGCCGAAATCAAAAATTCAAAAGAAGGATGACAACACTGATTCAGACGAAGAGCCAGCTGAAGTAGGAAAGGACACGGAAGCAGAAGGAGATGACTGGCGAAAATTCTTTGAGGAGGATACGAAGAAAGATATCAAGGGCAAAGCAAAAGGACCAATAGGAAGAACACACACACTGACAGTGCATCAGTCCCTGCATAACCTTCCTTCCCATCGGGCAGTGTTCACTCGAGCCTGGCTAAACCTTCTCTCGAAGTTGTCTGTGCCTGCAGATCTGGATGCGACTAAAGCACTTGCGATGCGCGCTTTGAACGTAATGCATCGTGGAGTAATGCCTCATCTGACAAGGCCAGTCCTTGTCATGGATTGGATTGGGGCTTGTGTCGATTATGGTGAGTCCTTGAAGTATGTTGACGAGATATCCTATCTGATTGTTGAAAAAGGAGGAAGTGTCGGTCTGTTGGCTCTCAACGCCCTATATGTTCTGATGAAAGAATACAATCTGTAAGTTGCAGATATCGCGACGTGCTCCGTGTCGCTAATTACACCTTGTACCCCAGTGATTACCCTTCCTTCTACACCCGTCTATATGCATTTCTTGACCGGGATGTTCTTCATTTGAAGCATCGTGCTCGGTTCTTCCGGATGACAGAATTGTTTTTGAGCTCGACGTATGTTTCTCTTGACCTAAAGACGATGCATCGGCTGATACCTTGACTGCAGTCATTTACCGTCTACATTGCTCGCATCCTTTGTGAAGCGGCTCGCTCGGCTGTCGCTCAGTGCACCTCCGTCTGCAATAGTAATGATAATTCCGTTCACATACAACATCCTCAAACGACATCCTGCGTTAATGGTCATGATTCATAGGGATAGCGAATCGTCGCAAGGTTTGTGCTCTTTGTGCAATGAAACAACTGACATATTGACTTCCTAAATCGTGTGCGCACTGGCTGTACTTATTGCCCTCGCAGATCTGTTCGTCCCATCGGAACCTAATCCACTTCTTACGGAGGCATTATCAAGTTCATTGTGGGAGATTCAATCGCATAGATCTCATTATCACACATCAGTTTCTACGCTAGCTAAAATCTTTTCGGAACCTTTCACTAAACCTGGATATTCCATGGAAGACTTTTTGGATCATACCTACGGAACTGTGTGTCTAATTTGCGCTTACTTGTGACGGACACCATGCTGATTTCATTTTTACTCCAGCTTTTCGATGCAGAAGTCAATCGGAAGATTAAGAAAGAGCCAGCTTTGGCGATCGAGATAGAACAGCAAACACAAAGAACGAAGCTGTTTGAAGAGAGTGGGGAAAGTGGGGATGTTGTAGATGAGTTATGGGCATTTTGCGAAAGGTAGCGGTGCACAGGTAGATCTCTGGAGGGTGATAATCTGCTACTCCATGGCAACAGTCATATGTCATTGCTTCGTTATTCTTGGCCTTTCGAAGTAGCAACGAGTGATGAGACGGCCCATATCTTATAATTCTGGAAGGAAACATGCAGAAGATCTAGGTTATGTACTACGCCTGATCGACTGCCATGGGTATCGCCGAGGCTCGTTCAAATTCTGAATACTTATCAGACTGCATCTTTTTATCAGCGAAGATGATATGGTTCGCGTCGTTTGTGCGGACGTCGAGCAATTAGTTTTTTTTGGTATAATGGCCTCCTATATTATCAAAGCTTCGCTTTTCCTCGACAGAGATTTTCATACCCAAAAGTTGTAGTTCAGTACTCTATACACCAAAGGAATGAATCTAGGAGAACCAGCTAAAGTACACTCCGACCACGCAACGGATTCATGAAAGTTAATAAAAACTAGCAATCGCCATACCAGCTAATGCCGTGCTCTACTCAAAATCGGAGACTGGCAGTCTCGAAAGCAACATCCTCTTGTTCACAGGGTATCGCCTGGCATTCTTGTTGTGCTTCGTCGATGGGCTGGCTGTTGCCTGGGCGCCAG
>JH814818.1:273313-292771 GCA_000296255.1 Omphalotus olearius VT 653.13 | reverse complement strand
GTTGGCGGTTGCAAATCCAGCTGCGGTACCCTCAATATCCGGACTGGTTGCCATAACGGAGAGCACGCCGTCGATAGCGGTCTTCACAGCTTCCTTGAGGTCGACAGCTTGCTGGGTACTGAGAACGGCGTTGCTTGCTGTGCTAGAGTTGCCACCGTTTGCATTCTCATCGGTCTGGCCCGCGAGTGCATCGATGGGAACTGCAGTAAAAGTCAGTAAATGTGGGCCGAAGTATATATAGTATGTGAACTCACTGTCGATAGCGGTACCGGTGGCAGTCTGCAAGGTGAACTCAGTCAGCAGAAAAGATAATAGACCAATCGAGATATTTACCTTCAACTCGTCGATCAGGTCGACAGTGAGAAGTTGACGCTCAACGAGTTCACGACGTTTCATCTCAATAGTGGCATCGAGCTCCTGACGCTTGGAAATGAGAGAGTCAAGGTCTTCGCTGCGACGGGCCAGAGAAGGGAAGAAACGCCTGAGAAGCTCGCGACCTTCTTCCCTGGAGCGCCGGGCTTGCTGCTTCTGGTTCTTTCCAGTCTTAGCCTTGCTAGTGGAAGTAGCAGCAGCAGCGGTAGTAGCTGCAGTGCTGGCTGTGCTGGTGGCAGCATTATCTGGACGCAAATTCTTTGATTAGCCAATAACAACCAATTTAAGTAATCGGGCTTACTTGTCACTGCAACACAACCACCGAATGGTCCGGCTCCGTTGGCGAAAGAGTTAGTCTGATTGGCTCCTCCATTGTTGATACGAACGAGACATGTGTTGCCGTCATCACCACCAGTACACACTGTACCGGAGGGGAGTTGAGCAGTGAACTGAGAATCAACGGGACCTCCACGGAGCAAGCCTTGTGCCCCAGGAACTTGCTGAGTTACGGTGGCTGCGACCCAGGTCTTACCAGTAGCATCGGTGTTGACCATGGCAGTGTATGGTCCTCCTCCATCTGCGTTAACCTGGTGAATCGTCATTGTGATAGAACCATTCGAACTGAGCGTTGGAAGAGATCCACCGCCTTGCTGAATGGCAGTCTGTAAGGACTTCGTGATGTCAATCGAACCACCCTCGAGAGTTGCACCGCAAGGATCTATACGTACAACCCGAGTCAAGGGAGGTAGGCCAAACGAAATTTTATTATATGAATCTTACCAGTGGTTAAATCTTTCAGCACGGGCGTATCAAGCTGGAAGGGTTGTTCCGTGGTACCATTGCGAGGAATATCGGTGGCTGAAAGTGAAGCATGAGGGCAACAATAAGTACAGCAGAAACAGCCTACTAACCAACGCCAAAACCCATGGTCACGACTCCGTTATCCCCAGTGACGGCCGTGATAACACCATGACCATAGGCCGATCCAACCAAAGCGGCAAGGAATACGTAGTTCATCATCTTTGAAAGCTGGCTAGCAGACGAGTGTGGAGTTGACTTGAGAGTTGGTCCGGCCGGTACTGAACAGTGGATAGAAAACGAGGAAGAGAAAACGAGAAAATGAAAGGGACTTAGGACGAGGCAAGCTCGTGACCAGCTACCAGCTAGGGTAGGAAAAGGATTCTGAGGAAGAAGAGTACAGGAATAGAGGAGAAAGAGCACGGGGTAGCGATTTTATATGTGCTTCCTCCCTCGCTCGCGGAGATTGGAACCACCAAGGCAACTGCGGTCTCAAGACCGAAAGGGTTAAGAATTCTAGCCGCAGCTAGACCGTTGAGTAATTGGGTTGGCAAGTGAGTGCGGGTAGGTTGAGAATACATGACGACGCATCTAAGCAGATCCATGCGGACAGAAATCCTTGTTATTCCCTGCACTGTTTGTTGTCTTCCGATAGGCGCACTGATGTTGTATCTTCCAGGGAGAAACTTCTATTGCTATCATCCACATCCGCATAGCTTGTCCTTGAGCTGCCCTTGAGCATTTCTCGGCGTCCGTCTTCACCTAGGAACACTTTTCTCCGCACCAATGAAGGAAGGGAACGTGAAAAAAAAGCTGCGCATGTAGTTTGGCGGGTCCCGATTACTCTTCGAGCTATCCGTGCCCGGTTCTGTCTGCTCTGCAGTGCGTCGTAATTGCAATCCATCAAGATACACAACGCATCCCGTCCAAGGCACGCTGAGAACTAGACATGGCGGACAGGCGCATCGACTTCGGAGTCGATACCAACCCGGCGTTCTATAGATTCAGCATGATATGGGTAGAAAACACCGGCTAGATCCTCAAATTCCAGGCAGGGGGTTTCCAAGTTTTCGCCGCCGGTTCTCGCACTGGAAGTCGAGTAATACCGTGATAGGTCATAATTTAGAAAAAATATTGATCAGACGCTCGTTTTCGCTTGAGAGTTACGTACATATGTAAATGCTAATACGAAATAAATATTGCGAGGACTTGAGAGGGCTGAAGCGTTGTGCTTGTCTTTGCACAAAAAAATATCACCAGAATCACACGGGAAGCTCCTGTACCTGCCTTGCACTGTCGCCAAGCAACATACTCAGCGCGAGATAGGCTCATTGAAGAGTGTTGCGAATTTGCGCTACTTACATATCAAGAACAGGTCGGGTAACGACGCGACGTCGCATCAAGCATCAACAAATTTGCCAGGGTGAGGAAAACAGGTTACAGGTGTGCGTCAATTGTGCTTTTGCAGAAAGAAGTCACATACGTTCTTATTTTATCTTGATGTTGCTAGCTTTGCAAAACGGGTGCCGCCGTGCATGGCCGTGGAAGCCCAGAAATACATCTTGAAATACACAGTTTGTAGTCGTCAACATTTGAAAATGTAGATACAATAGTCCTTCACGCCAAGGAGGAATCAGATTGGTCAAGAGACGACATGATATAACTCACCAATATATTAATGTTACATGCGAGAAACACAAGCATGACATGAGTTACTTCCGCCTACATGTCCTCTCTCGCTCGGGCCAACAGAGCTCCAACTAGACCACGAACATCATTCATCTGCAGATGAGCCTCAATCACGTCGCCATAGTCCGCTGCGGTATCTTCCAGACCATCAATTTCGACAGAATGTAGATTTCTTGTGTTGGGTACGAACAGCAGTCTGAACGAGATGACGCGTTCGGGGCTGATACGATACTTCAGCTGAAGTGTGTTTTCCGTATCTGATTTCACGTCTTCGAGATTCTGCATAGAACGATGCAATGCCAAGGAGGCAGTGAACCTGACCAAACGACGATGAGCAGCCCCCTTAAACAGTATTCAGAATTTGAACATACCAGTCATACAGCGGCATCAATCTGCCATCATCTTCGTCTATTCTGAATGCCTTCACACTCTTTTCAACCTCCGTTCTTTTTGACCTCAGACCTTCTACTTCGAGTGCTCCGTCCTTTACGCGTCGCTTCATCTCGTGGGCCTTTTCGGTCACTTGCTGAATCTCGTCTGAGAGACTCTGCATCTCCACCACCTGGTCCGCGAGCTTTTGGTCTGCGGTTTGCACAGTAAGACGAGGGTGCGGATGTGCCTGTCTTAAACGAGAGAGAACTAGTTGTGCGTCAATTATCTTTTGAGCAAGGTCTGTGGCATAATTTGTAGCCTCCTTGACTCTCACGTAATCTGTTGCAAGTCCTTGAACGTTGCCTCATGGCCTGAGCTCGGGATAACGCACCTTGTTCCACCAATGGTGCTAGCGTCCTAACATTGGACTGGATCTCCGCCAACTGCATCTTTGCCACTTTGAGCCTCTCCTTGCGCTCGTTATTTCGCAATTGCAGTTGTTTATTATCTTCATTGGTGACTATAGGAGCGTCGTCTATGTCACTGACAATGGACTTGACGTATTTATCCTTCGCATTTTGCTCCAAGTACTGAAACTTGAGCTTCCGTAGGTAGGACTATGAGCAGGAGATCAGACATAGAGGTTTGTTTATGAAAGTTATTTTTCTGACCACTTGTGCAGCAACGTCTGAAGCTACCGCAACTGGATCTTTGACTTCCGCATCCTCCGCGTCCGATTGTTCGTCATCTAGTTTGTGAAGGTTGAGTTCCGAAACATTAAGGACAAGGCGAAGATTCTGATTTGTGGTATCGAAGAGATTCCGCAGAGATTGTGCCGCATTGAGATATTTTTCTTGTGCCATTGAGCGAGGGAAAGAAGTTGCTATCCAACAGAGTTGTTTACATTTGTGTACGCGGCGCGAATACTCGCGGTCCTGTGATGTACAGCCACCACACTATATTCTGAATCTCAGTGCATTTCTACCTAGCAATTCTGCAATCAAGTTGTTTGATAACTTTTTGCCTTTGAACTCTGAAATTCATTGTCATTGTGGCTAAACCGGAACAACAGGGATCATTGAGGCTCACCTTCCTTGTTTCCCAGGAGCTATGTATTTGAATTCTCCTTTCTGGAACGAAACGATACTCCGAACAGATTGCTGAGTTCCACTTTCATTCGGATGTGAAAAAGATGACCATGCTCCACTTTCCTCGCGGGTTTCATCTCAGTTACTTATGAAGGAAGTCTGGTCTCGCTCCGCAGCCTGCGTTGAAGGTCGAACGTTACAACCGGAACACCTGTTTGTCACGAGGGCTGGAGCTGCGCAAACCGCGCTTTCCAAAACGCACGAAAAATTTTCGCGAGTGCCGGCATTCAATATTCAGGCTCGAGCTAAAAACAGCGCCTAGGACGTCTTCAGAAAGCAGAGCTCTCGAATTCAGGCCTTCAGGTGTCAATAGGTTGAGTAAGATTCTTACATTGTGAAGTGCATGAAGAGAAGATGGAATTACACAATCATTCAAAGCGTTCAAAGCATAAAGTACTCGATACATGAACCGCACACAGAACCTTCAAAGTCCATTCCATGAATGCTACAAAAATAATGCGGAGAAGCCCCACATCGGAAGATAACAGGTCAAAAGTCCAATAAGTGATTAAGAGGGTTTAGAATAACAGATTGTCCGATGACAAGGCTATAGTCCAAGCAGCTTGACGCGCGATGCTCAAGCAAACATAATGCTGCGTCTCTTCGCATTCACAAGAACAAAGCCAGGTGGCATGATGGATGCACGTTGTGGCTTTCGTGTGATATGGGTCATAGTCTTCCAAACCCGGACAAGGCGGCGCTCGATACGTCTAGCATACGAGGTGTGCATGGAGTAGCTTAACAAAATACAAGAGCCCATTAGGCTCATTAAAACATCAAAAAAAAGGCTGCTCACGAAAGGTGTCCACTCTGGAAGTCGATATCAGGAGAAATAGGGCGAGACATGTTCGTTCAAGTCAGAAATGAGCGTAAGGGTGAGAGACCGAAGGTAGTTGGAAAAGCGTATTACTGATGTACAAAGATTAGGCACTTGGCGTCTCGAAGTCGTAGAGGGATGAGTATTGAGAGAAGGGTGGATATCCAGATCCCGGAAACAAGACCTTTAGAGCAGGTACTTAAGTAGGCCAAAGACAATAAATCATGTTTGCTGTATTGTTCTGAGATGAGATGAAAGCAAAGTTGAAGATTCAGAAGAACAAATGGTCGCTGTGTGTGTCTCTATTTGGCTACCCGCATAGTTCTCAGTACATTGGCAACTCCGAGCTTATTCTTGGCTTATTCTCTCTCTTTCTTTCGAAATTCGGTTCTCTTCATGAATCATATCTTTAATAATACCGTCTCACTGGTACTCATCTGACGGACACCCGGAATATTTTTCTGATCATATAACTGTGGATCCTTTCAGGCTTCACCCGAAGACATTCACCTAATCGCCTCTTCTCAGGCAGCAGAATCAATGCCCGGTCCAAGAAGTTAGTCATTCGCAGGTCATTCGGCTTCTATTCTACAGCTATCAGTATGTCAGAGTTGCTATGGTCACCTTGACACGTCCATCGTTCGTGTCTCTCCTTGAGGCGCACAAACGACTCGAGATTGTGTTGAACAAGGCTGTGCTTCGAACATGAACGGAAGTTTTTGACCGTGGTTGGAGAACCGGTATTCAGAAGATAAAGCCTCAAATCGTTTCTTTGACTTCAGTGTTACGCGCACATCAAGGCCATATGTAAATGGTGTATCCATCTTTCCCCAACGCAGCCCTTCGTAGCGGAGTCGTGAGTGTGAAGAGAGCGGGAATAACATCCTGGAAAGGCTGGAAGGATAGGTGGTTGGTATTGAAGCCTAGAGCACTTGTTGCATATAAGAATGTGAGTCGTTCATTGATGCCGTAGAGTACACATTGTCAGACTAATTAAAGCAGTTTGAGATCGTGTTTACACTCTTGCTCGATCAACTGAAGCATATTGAGCGCAGATCTGCATCAAACGACCATCGACAGTGCCTACTCCTGATCGTACAGGGCGGTGCTCAATATTATCTTTCTTTTCAAAGGATCATCGACCTGAATGGCTGGTATAACGATATCTATTCCTCAAGTTCCTTGTCCCCCTCTTTGATCACTGTTGAAGACATCGGATATGAGCGAGATGATGTGCTTGAGGTTTATACGGTGCGTCAGTTCCACAATGGAGTTCCGATCTGGGTCGAATGCAGTACCCGTAGGATGACGATAGTCCAATTTCCGTGAACCCTCCTTTCACGATGCCTGAATGCGCTTTCGATCTTGCAGATACAACTGCAGGCCCAATCATAGACGATGGCAGTCGAGTAGAGGTCTTGTGTCGTCGTGCCTGGCCTGACATACAACCGAACATCAAAGTCACTTCCGCACCGAAATCAATGGATGGCCAATCATTTCGAGAGGACACAGATGTACGCAAACTTCTCAGGAATATCGATTTTCTTTCTCAATTCTCGCTCCCATAAGACTGAAAAGGTTATATTGAAACCTCATGAACGGGCTGCTCTCCGGGACGCTATCACATCGCTTTGCAAATACATGGCCCCACGTCTCCTTAGAATCAGCGATCCAGGCGGTGAAAGGCGTTTCGATCTGGTTGAGATTCGTCTCCGGCCCCTTCTCAGAGTGAAGAGAAAATGGACCAATGAACCCAGCCCCGAAGTCGATCAGGAAACTGTAACCGCATTCTGTGATGCTCTCAGAGACGGGTATGTCCTTTGCCAGTGAGTCACCGACTTTTTCTGCCTAGCCACAACTATTGAAGGTCTACTCAGATTCATGAATATCATTTATTGCAGTCCCGTTTTACGCCCTGGTACTGTAGATACTGTCAACATATTGCAATTTCTCGGCTCTTGCCGCGACCGTGGACTCTCAGATGAGTGGCTTTTCCTGCCAAGGGATGTAGCAGCATCCACAAGTCGTTCTGCCACCCGTGTTGCCCGAACAATCATCGCTCTCATCAAGGCAGCTAATCCATCCTATCGTAAAGCGACCAGTGAAGCACTTGTCAGATTCTCTAAAGGAGGGCTGGCCAAGTTGCATGAAGAGACGTCCTGTGTCGAGATATGGATCGATAAATTCATTGCATCAAGAAAGGGTCGAAGCTATTATGGTGGTTTCTCGCCGGTACCGGAGCTTGAAAAGGTTTGCGCATATACGCACCATTGCTTCAACAATCTAACTTGTTCCCCTGTTAGACACCTAAAGTGAGCACATACCTCAGTGCTGTATTTGAACTGATCTGAATTTCAGCAGATATATCAGGTGCCTTACGTTCACCGCTATAGCTTTTATTGACGGTTTTTCTAACAATACTATTATTTAGAACCTAGTTGCCTACCTTGCGGAAATGTCCTGCGACAAGTTATATGCATACAGCGACAGGTGATACAATATTCGTGTTCTGTTCCATGCCGTGCACTGATGACTTTTACAGTCTCAGGCGTGCTCTTGATAAACTGGTCACGTTCATGGTTGGTTTAGACCCAGTTTCCAGCCTTCTTGAATGCCGTCAACTTCGCATCAGATTGTTGCAAGTATGTCCGTCAGTCTTTAAATTGAAACTATAATGAAATGTTGTCTATGCTCAACAGATATCTGCAGAGCTTCATGTATCTGACAACCGGATCTTACATGAAGCATTGAAGAAGGATGACATGGATCTCGCAAAGCTTCTATTCGCTGCCGTGAGCTCAGATGAGTATACACGCATCATACTGGGTCTCCAAGGCGAAGACGCACAGAAGTGTGTCGATTTGGTGCACGATGTATGGACTACACGTATATCCTCCGTTCGTGATAATTTGACAACACTATAGGTCCTGAACAAGAATGCTCCTGGAAGCATTGATGAAGGATTCTATCACAAGGCCAGACGCTTATTAGTCAAGCTTTCCGAATCGCAAGATGTTTTACCCTCTACCTTGTTCATCAAAGGCGTTCAACGGGAAGAAGCTGATGCTTGTTTTGGGGGAGCATTTGCCGACATATTTCGAGCATCATTTAAGGGTCAGCAAGTTGCCTTGAAGCGCATCAGGGTATTTCAAGATGATGATAGAAGGCATCAGATACGGCGGGTACGCATGATAAATCTTCGAGCGATGAAGAGGTTGCTATATTCCCTGACAGAGATTTTGTCGGGAGGCTCTCCTGTGGCAGAAGCTCCGTCACCCTTTCGTATTACCTTTCTGTGGCATTGATTCAGAAAGCTTCCCGTCGTTCCTTTGCATGGTTTCTCCTTGGATGCGACATGGGACTGTTCTGAAGCATCTCGCAGAAACTGGGTACGCTAATGTAGAAGCAAGGGTATGTCTTATCTTACATTGCTCCCCTTATTCTCGTTAATTTTAGTTCCACAGCTCTTTGAGATTGCGCAAGGTCTAGACTACCTACGTTCACAGAATGTTGTTCACGGCGATCTTCGTGGAGTGCGTTATCTTACATTCTCTCGAGCCCTGATAATGACCCAGTTGCCTCTCAATAGTCCAACATACTCGTTGACGATGAGTGGCACGCCATTTTGGCAGACTTTGGCCTGACAGTATTCTCCGACGCAACGGTCTCTACCCATACCTCTCGTTCAGGGTCAGTCCGCTGGATGGCACCCGAACTTCATCATCCCCAATCTTTTGGTCTCAAACATTTTCATCGAACCTTTGCAAGTGACGTGTACTCGTTTGCCTGTGTTTGTGTTGAGGTTGGTTTGTTCGTTCCTGTCATAAGTCACTGGTGTACAATTAGTGCTCAATCTCCCACCTAATTATAGCTGTTCACCGGTAAACCTCCTTTTGCAGAGCTTCCCCATGAAACTGCTGCGATGCTCAAGGCAGTAGGTGGGGAAAGACCGGAGCGTCCATGTGATAACATGGGCAGGGTTATGCCCGATTATCTATGGGATATTGTTGAGATGTGTTGGAAGCATAATATTGCGGAACGACCAATAATATCTCATGTCGTCGAGATGATGAAGGCTGCGAATATCAGCTCGGGAAAGGTCTCTACTGTTAGCATCTTTTTACATCAAGGAAAAAACGTTGAGCTGACTGAGAGGTGCAGATCCCGCCAGCCGAGGCCATTGATTGGGACGCCACTCTACACTGTCCAGATTTTGGCGGGACCAGCCTGGTAAGAGGTCGTAAACTTGCCAATCGGTCAGCTGCGGTTCGGCATACACGCACACGGCATAGATTCAGCCAGTCTGAGTAACTGTTTTCCCCCCTCGTTTTGCATCGTACAACCATAGCCAGCGTTTTGTCCGTCCTCCGACATTGTAGAATAGCCATGCATAAGCAACATTGTAACATGAGGCGTTGACATATATTCTCGCAGCATGTGAAGCATGCGTTGGCCACACCCAGTGCTATTGTGCGAGAATCTGGCGAGAATATACAATATGCACAGCCACTCGATATATTTTTGGAGACGAGCGTCTCCCCTTACAGCAGCCTTGAGGTGTAAACTTCTGCGGTCCTGTGTCGTAATACCGTCGTTGCTCGTATACCAGTGCCACGAAGTACACATAATATGTCCTCGTCCTCGAGGGATCCTTCTGCTAATGCTCGTCCTTCTCACAAGCGTCATTCTTCTTCCTCCTCGTCTCGTACGACCTTGAAGCACATTCGCAATTTCGATCTCCAACAGAGTCTGAAAGAGGCAGAGTACGATATGTCTGCTTCCTCGTCGACCTCTGCTTCAGGGAGTCCTCGTCCAAACAAAACTTCTTGGATCATGTCGTCCGTTCGGAAGTCACTCAATGTTTCATATCCTGCAGCTCAGAAGAGGCAGCCTCAGATAAATATTGACGTGAGTTGTACTTGTTCGTGCCAGTTCTATCTCAATATCGATGTATCTCCGCAAAGCAGAGGCGGGGCATGTATTCTACACCGGAGGAGCGTGAGCTGCAAGTGGCATCGCGTTTTCGGCGCAATGATCCCTCTTCTTCACCCCCAACCGTCGAGCAAATAGCCATGGGTCTCCATATCTCTCGAACTCCTCATCTCAGACCTCCATTTCCTCAACGAGCACTAGGCTCTGCTGCGCCGCATCATCGTTCCACTCCTTCTCTACCTCCTCCTCCCACGCGTTCCTCTCTGAAGAAAATACCGGACTCGTCTTCCAGTAACTCTGGGCTGTTGACACCTTCTGCTTCATCTACCACCGTGACCTCATCCAATACCTCATCCAATTTTCACTCCAATCGTTCTTTCGCGTCTCTTAAATTGCGTATGTCACGCTTCTTACCCGGATCGCTATCGTCGTCTGCGCCCTCTTCCATGCTCTCGTCTCCTGTCTCTTCTCCGAGACAGAGCACGTCTGATTTCGTCTCTCCACCAAGCCCAAAGAAGGCTGTTCGATTTTCTGCCCCTGACCTGGAACCAGAGGAATAGCTGTTAGCTGCTGTGCCCAGGACAAGTGCATATACATACATCGGTGACACTGTAGCATCTTCATTCTAGTATCCTTATTCGTTTCACTTCACTAAATTACTTTGTTGCTGGGTTTGGTACATTTTTGTCGGAGGACCTGGTACTACTCGTTGCTGCTTCGAGCCTTTCATGATCATGTATAGATAGATACCTGTCACATTACTAGACACCGCTGTATTACGCCACGAAATGAGAACTTGTATATTGCGAGTCATCTCTCCACCAGCGCAGTTCGAAGCCGGGCTGGCTCATCCGCGTGACGTCAACGTCACTGCCGCTAGGCTCAGCGCAGAGCCATTTTCTGATTTCTTCTCCTTTCTACTTATTATTGTCTCTCTTCCCTCTTCTCCATAACTACTGTTCAGACGATCTATATCACGACTTTTTATCCAATGGCTCCTGTAGAAACTGAATACTATGACTTGGTACGCAATTCTCTCTTCAATCCATCTTTTACTAAATTCTGCGTTCTTCAGCTCGATGTTCCAGTCGACGCTGACGCCAATCAACTCAAGAAAGCCTATCGAAAGCAGGCGATAAAGGTCTGTTTATTAATGCAGCTGTAACGGAAATGGCTGAGCAACCTCGTTCGTAGTATCATCCCGACAAGAACCCGTCGGCAGATGCGGAGGAAAAGTTCAAGGATATTTGGTACGCTATATAGACTCTTGCGAGCTTCTTGTGACCTGCGTCTGACCGTATGGGTTAGCAAAGCATATCAAGTCCTTTCTGACCCCGTAAGTCCTCCCGAACCGAGAAATGAAAATTACAGAAGCTCATATCTGTGAAAAGAATATGCGAGCAGTATACGATAAGAACGGGAAGTCTATGGTGGGTATCAAAGGTCGTTCAAAGCATGCACCCCTTGACTTCGTCGGTCGTAGGTGGACAAAGAAGGTGGAATCAATATGGACGATGCTGCCGAATTCTTTGCCAACGTATTCGGAGGAGAAAGGTTTGTTGACTACGTGCGTCCTTCTCCCTGTCTCGTGCCATTTTATTGTCTCATTTACAAATACCATTCTTCTTGAAACACTTTAATCAGATTGGAGAAATTTCTATCATGAAGGACATGACGAATGCCGCCACCGCTATGATGACAGACGAGGAAAAGGCTGACATAGAGAAGCAGCTCAATGCGGAAAAATCCTCGACGACGTCAACTTCACCTGTAACAGGTGGCGATTCTCCCCCACAAACTCGTAGTGCTCCGACGGAACCATCTGTAGCGGAGTCGACCGCTCCGACACCTGCGTCCACTCCATCGTCGCGCCCAGAAGTCTCCGAGCATCTCAGTACCGAATTTTCTCTCGTCCCACATGGTGATACACCTGCTACGTCGTCTTCGCCTTCGCCGTCCCTGTCGCCCAGTGCAAAGGAGAAGGAGAAGCTAGAGCGGGAAAAGGAAGCTGCAAGGAAACGCAAGATTACTGCAGAACAGAAGGAGAAACTTCGCGAGCAGGAGAAGGAGCGGCGGAAGGTGATGGAAGCGAGAATAGCGATGCTTACGCAAAAGATGGTTGAAAGATTAAGGCCCTTCATAGAGGCGAAGCAACCCGGAGACAAAGATGACCCTGAAACTCTGGCTTTTGAAGCAAAAATGAAGAGGGAGGCCGAGGACCTCAAGTTAGAGAGCTTCGGTGTTGAAGTTCGTATGATTCTTTTTCCTCTTGTCCGCGGGACGTTGATAACTATCTCTAGTTGCTTCATACGATTGGAAACGTATACATGATGAAAGCAACTTCGTTTTTGAAGTCAAAAAAGTTTTTGGGCATGTGAGGCTCTTTGTCCCTTGCAATATCGTTGTATTACTCACATTGATCAGTCCCGGATTTTTCTCTCGCTTAAAGGAGAAGGGGGCATTGGCCAAAGATGTCTGGGGTGTGATTGGTAGCGCGTAAGTATTCAATTTGTTCAGAAACACAGGCTCATGATATTTCACTTAGCTTGAGTGTCCGAGATGTGATGCTTGTGAGTAGAAGGTCACCTCCGAGTTGAGCAAAGTTTCCAACACGATAGTCGTTTCTATAGGAAATGGAAAAGCTGCAAGCCAAAGGCGAGGTTGGAGAAGAAGAATTAAGAGCTCTCCAGCTGGACGTTACCGGCAAGGTGTTTCTTTGCCACGCTACTCACAAGTGCGGAAGGATTGACTATATTCTTGTTAGATTATGCTTGCTTCGTGGCGAGGTGCTCGGTTAGAAGTGATACAAGTCCTGCGAGAGGTGGTCGATAACGTCCTCAAGGAGCAGGGAATTCCTGAGCAAGTACTGGTAAACAGGGCCAAGGTGAGGTTTCGGAATCCCTTCACATTCTTAGATTCTAATAGATGACGTAGGGTCTGCTGTTGACGGGCGCTATCTTCAAAGCCGCAGAGCCCGATGAATCCGATGAGGAACGACGTGAATTGGAGCGGTATTTATTCATCTCACTTACTCATCTGACCTCTCTGTTGATGATGTGCGCTATTTCCAGAATCGTTGCCGAAGCTGCGCAGCCCAAGGCCAAGCATCATCCCTCGAAGTCAGGGAAAGCCAAGAAAGAGGACACGCATAATGCACATGCGAAAGAAGCAGCAAAAGAAGCGACTTCTGAATCAGAGTCGACGGCTCCTTGACGTGTCATTTGTGAAGTTTCGCTTACGAATTGAGGCAACTTTTTGTTGTCGCATCCAATTTTTCTCTCGTGTGGCAAAGGTTGTCACGAACTCATGATATCTCATAGTCTACATAATGCTTGTTTTTAGTTCGGAAGTTCGGATTCATTTTATAACAAGGGTTTATTTATTCCGTTTTAATGATGCAGATACATCTTATTGACATTATGTGCATTAGCTCTTGTGGTAGGGAGTCCGATGAAATATTTCTCCGTGGGTATGTTCTTCAATACAACAGAGAATGCAATGTAACCAAACTCGTTGAACAGAGGTCCCAAAACACAATACATGAGAGTATGAACTAAGTACCTGCACGACGCGTCGTTAATAGGTTCATGACAGGCATATTATTGGTGCGTAGTCCGGTTGACTCTTTCAAACATGCGATTCAACATGACCAGGGAAGGATTGCTTCATCTACAGCAAGGTCAGTATGAACACTCGAACGACCCAAGCCACCGTGCAAACCTGTTTAAAGAGCTTGTCATCCTGGAGTATTCGCAGTGAGGTCAACGCCAATCCCCGTGTAATCGTCATAGTGGCTTCGTGCGCTTCCTTGGTAGCAGACGCTCGTGCGAAAGCAGGTGTATGGTTTCCACCGTTCAATTCGGTAGGAATGGCTATATGACGGAAATCAGCTAGCATATATGGAGAATGGGGAAACATGGAGTGTACCGAACGAGGGGTGTAAAGATGGAAGACCTATCGGGTTTCAGAGTCAGAGAAATCCAATAGAGAAACCTGTGAGAGAGACATACGATAGGAAACATTACCCTTGACTCAATTAAGTAAGACTAGAAAAAACAAATCGTGGGGAAGCACTTACAAAGTCCGTCGAAGCCGTCGACCCATTTGAGTGACCATTGAACCCGTAATGTGTTTTCATGACATCACGAAAAACGCCGGCTTGGAAAATGAGAGACGTAAATGAAGATGCTAGCCAACTCACCAAGAGTAGAATTGTTTTTCAAATCGTTGTACGGTGTATCTAGTTTGAACTTGACTTTACATCCAGTAGCTAGAGCAGCGGCCCTGAGAAAGGGGCAAAAGTTGATGCAGTAACCCAAGGATAATATATAAGGACCGTACTCAAAGCAATTGATAACCCTTTCAGTGAAAATAGTCAGTTCCGTATACGTCGGCGCGCGGACTATCCAGCGTAACTTGGAGTAATCGGGAATCACTAAGTATGATCACTTGGTTCAGCCATTATAGTAAAGAGAATAGAACATACAAACCATTTGGCGCCCAATGCTTTCCTTCAATCGTGCCATGTACACGGTGATCAGGTTTCATCTGTTGCCGCAGAACGGAAAGACTTGAATAAGCCAGAAAAGCCGCATCCAATGCATTTGTTCCTTCCCTACATACAGGTTGTAAGAGAGATGTCGCTGGATTTGAAACACCAGAGGCCTACCAAGGAGCCCCACCCGCATGAGCGCTGCCCGTATGATCAGCAGATGGAAGGAGGTGAGATAGTGCGGACCCAGACAGTCAGACCTTTTACCAAAATACTCGACTTCGAGGGATTGTAAAGCAAGTGATGGACCTATATCAAAAGATTGAGGAGGGCCGGGTGATGGATGGCACCTGTGCTCTTGTCAAGTCGAGCAATGCATAATTATGCGCAATACTTACATGATACAAAAGTCCATATCTTGATATCCTCCGCGGTCGAGAAGGATAATTTTGCCCCCTCCACCCTCCTCAGCTACTAAAATCAGAGGCTGGAGACATCCAATGCTAGCAGTGTATTACCTGGTGTCCCTAAGAGGATAATCTTGCCTGGAATATCGTGCGCTTGCATTGC
This sequence comes from Omphalotus olearius VT 653.13, assembly GCA_000296255.1. Lineage (NCBI taxonomy): Eukaryota > Fungi > Basidiomycota > Agaricomycetes > Agaricales > Omphalotaceae > Omphalotus > Omphalotus olearius. Next base: position 277,581 of record JH814818.1, on the reverse strand, counting down.
AGTTTTCAGAGCAATTGCTACCCCACACCCGCTAACAGCGATGAGATTGTGACCGCAGGCGTGGCCGATTCCTGGGAGAGCGTCCATCTCTAGAAAGCCCGACTCAAAGTTAATATGACACGTAGCTACAGGATGGACATGTATTGATACCCGAATTAATGCCAACGACTCTTCCCCTAGTTCCCTGTGTATATTCAGCTCGCCATGCCGTGTCAAGGCCAAGATAACCTTTGGTGATTTCGAAACCGTGACGTTCGAGGAATCCCGTCAGAGCATCCCGGGCGAATCTAGTACGGGATGATGTCAAAATCAATGGGTAAGCTCGTGAGTGAACTATCTCAGACCGTTCTTGAAACTGAACCTCTGGATGGTCTTGGAGCGATAGCGCCAATGAGTACATCTACGAATAAATTGAAATCAGAGATATCTACCATGAATGTCCAAGTTGAGTTTGCGCAAATGAGGATCAAGCTGATCCAGCTTGTTGTTTATGGTTCGGTCCACGTCAGTCATGGATCGTGCCAGATCCTCGGGGGAGTAAGGGGGTAAACATGAGTCGGACGACCCGTAGCTAAAGTCACAGGCAGGACTGAAATAAACGAGGTCGGTCTGAAATGTCATTAGCAAGCACATATGTCTAAAATACGGAGTACCTTCTCAGGGACAGATGTGTCAGGGGCTTCGACGAGGGCTTGCTGAGGGATACGAGAACGAGGAGAGAGAGAAGTGAAGATGGCAGAGAAACAACCAACGGGTGAGGTGTGCATGTCGAGGGGAGGAGGAGAGGCGAGAAGGATGATATCATTTAAGAGGAGATAAATCTTTGGAAATTCTGCATGTGCGCTGGACGATCGCTAACTGCAATTCTTCTTTGATCCCGATCATCTCCTTTTCCGCCGAAACCGGATTTGAGTCAGCGCTTCAGCTTGTCCGTTGTCCGCTCCTCCTGCAAGGCTCGACTACTGGACGGTCCCTCGGTGTTGCCCGGAGCATCGCCATTATCCTATAGCATCGCCCGCCGGTACATTTCGAATTCTTCAGTTCCCTGTGTCGGAGTGTAAGAGCATTCTGCGCTCAGCACCAGGGTGATTGCATGCACAGACAGTTCCAATTCTGCTTTCTCTGCCCGTGGCCGACGGACGAATGTCGGACGTCAGCAGCGTCGGGTCTCATTCGCATCCGCGTGCCGAAGTTGTAATTCCATCAATAGGTGCCAATATTATGTCTGAAACAGTGTCCAGAGTCCAGGCCATGCCCTTCCGGAACTCAGTGAACAAGTTCACAAGCTGCAGTACCAACAGGGGAAACCGTGGGGTGAGATGGCAGATAGAAGGGGCCAGTCTCGGGTCACCTGGCATTGAAGAGGAGTTGGTTACTACGTGACCCCCAGGGTTTCTTGTTGTGTTGTCATTGAACCCATCTTCTCCCCCACGATCATGGGATTGGAAGCCTTCTTATCTCAAGTCGCGTTCAAAACCAGGGCTTAAATTACACATTGATGAATGCTCGCCGCAGCTCGAGTCGCGTTATGTCCACGTATTTCCATGTCAGAAAGGCAAGTTTGACAGAAGAGAACGCACACAGAATCTCTGGCCCTCTGTGCGGCAGGTGGAACAATGGATGCTCGGATGCTAATTAGGAAATGCAGTCAAAGCAAGGAATCAGAAGAACAATGACACGTGTAAAGGCGATGGCTTCTGCGTTCAATACAGTCAAATAAGATCGGTGGTCACTGTCACGCTCAAGACCAGCTTGTCACCTACCGGGCATATAGCCAGAGCTATGGCGTCTGCTATGCAGACTGTTCAGACTGACGTCCTAACCACTATATTTCAAGGTCTCAAGAGCAAGACACCTGAAACACGTCTGCAGTCCGCAGTAGAGCTTCGTCGCTATGTTCGCCCAACTTGTAGCATCCTTCCAACGAATCACTCAATCCTCGTACTCTACAGGTCGCGACTACTGTGGCGGAGATGTCTTCGGATACTGCTGCGAAGCTTTGGGACGACAATATCAACAGGCGTATCTTTGATTTAATGCATAGCCAAAACACTTCTGAGAACTTTGGTGGATTATTGGCGATCGGTATGTTCCGTGTAATACAGTAGTACAACCTCTCATCTCAACCTTCGCTTCAACATGCAGACCACCTTCTGGATATTGATGGTGAAGAAACGATAGAATCCAAGCGCAACTTGTTCAGGTTCTACAACTACGTCAAACATCTCCTTCCCAACCCCGATGTCAGCCTGATGCTTTCCGCGTCTAAAACTCTAGGCAAAATTGCCGAGATAGGTGGCACGGCTTTCGGAGAGCGCTTCATGGACTTTGAGGTTCCTGCAGCAATTGAACTCATGCATCCCGATAAACAGGAGTCTCCGAGATATGCTGGTGTGCTGATTCTGAAGGAACTCGCAAGGAATAGTCCAAACTATTTCCATTCCCACATCAATATGGTTTTTGAAAACATTCAAGTACCTCTGCGAGATCAAAGAGTCATCGTTCGTGAGGGCGCAGCCGAATTATTAGCTGCTTGCCTCGAGATCGTTACGCAACGTGAACGTCAGACACGCAGTCCTTACTTGACAAAGATCTTGGGGGAGGCTCAATCTGGCCTAAAGCATTCTCAACCCGAGATTATTCACGGGTCTCTTCTCACATATCGTGAGCTCTTATTACACGCCGGGATGGTAAGGTTTTACTATCTCAGTCAGGTCAGTAACTGATCGCTGTGGCTCTCTAGTTTATGAGAGAGACGTTCATGGACACAGCTGAACAAATTCTCCGATTCAAGTCTCATAGGGATAGTCTGGTCCGCAAAATGGTCATTACCATGATTCCTTCGTTGGCCGCCTATGACACGCAGACATTCACCGAACACTTTCTTCATAAAGCCATGGCGCATCTTCTAACTCAATTGGACAGATCCAACGAGCGTCACTACGGTTCGTACTTCTTTTTCATCCTTTTTTCACAAATTATACATGTCCTATACAGCATTTATCGCCATCGGCCATACTGCTACTGCTGTGGGCAGTGATATGAAGCCTTTCTTAGAGTCTATCATGAAGCAAATCAAAGCGGGTTTACAAGCTCGAGGGTAGGCCTTGCATGCATGTCATCTTCCTTTCTCATGTGTCTTGCAGGAGGAAAAATGCCTTATCCGAAGAGCCGATTTTCCAATGCGTAGGAATGTTAGCTTCAGCTGTGGGCCCGAATTTGACGAAGCTGCTACATGACCAACTGGACTTGATGTTTGCATCTGGCTTGAGCGAACCTCTGCGTCAGGCTCTCGCGGCTATTGCACGCCACATACCCCCTTTACTGAGGACAATTCAAGGTCTCTTTCTCCTATCTACATAGTGTTTGGTGTATTCACATATTCTATTGTTATCAGAGCGGTTGCTAGATCTCTTATGCTTAATATTGAGCGGACAACCTTACAAGCCATTAGGAGCGCCTCCTTCATTGGGGAGAAGCGAAGCAACTGTTATGAGCAGAGATCTGAATGTCTCTCAAGTTCGTTGCATCGTTCATATTTTTCGATCATCTAGCTGATCTGAGTCATTTAGGTTGCCGCGAATGGGAAAGATCCCGAACTACTGACTCTTGCGTTATCAACATTAGGTTCCTTTGACTTTAGCGGTAAGAGGGTCTTTCTTCTTTCACTGTCGTTGCTTAGCGAATATCAGGACATACATTGAATGAGGTCGTCCGCAGTTGTGCATTGCCCTACTTGGAAGATGATCATGCTGAAGTGCGGCGAGCTGCTGCTCTTACCTGCTGTCGTCTTTTTGTACGAGACCCGATTTGCTACCAAGCAAGCAGTCACGCTATTGAGGTCATCAGCGATGTTCTGGACAAACTGTTGACGGTTGGGATTGCTGATCCAGGTGAATCTCATACCTCTGGTCATTGACTGCATCACGTTAAATAATCTGTAGACCCCTCAATCAGGCAGACGGTCCTATCATCTTTACACGAGAGGTTCGATAAGCATCTTGCTCAAGCAGAGAATGTTCGATCATTGTTCATTGCGCTCAACGACGAGGTGTTCGAGAACCGTGTCACTGCTGTGACCCTCATAGGACGGCTTGCGAAGCACAATCCAGCTTATGTCATGCCATCTTTACGAAAGGCTCTCATTCAGCTGTTGATAGAGCTGGAATACTCTACTGTACGGTAAGAGAGGTCCATTTTACCCCCGTAAAACTCTAGGCTTACGCCAGCTTAGACGTAGTCGTGAAGAATGCACCCGCCTTTTAACT
>JH814818.1:232396-273267 GCA_000296255.1 Omphalotus olearius VT 653.13 | reverse complement strand
GATGCTCCTTGTATTGTTGAGGAAAGCGAACGATCCTAATCCAACGGTTGCAGCGAACATTCTGATGTGTCTGGGAGAATTGACGTGTGCAGGGGGTGAAACTGCAATGTCAAATATACAAGAGCTCATGCAGGTGATAATGTCCAAGCTTTCAGACACATCTTTGATCAAGCGAGATGCCGCTTTACATACCCTAGGGCAAGTATGCTCCAGTACAGGATACGTCATTACGCCGTTGGTCGACCACCCTCAACTACTGCAAGTACTTTGGAAAATTTTACGCACGGAGCCGGCTCAAGCTGTTCGACGAGAGGTGGTGAAAGTTTTAGGTATTCTGGGAGCCGTTGACCCGTACAGACGCAAAGTAGTCATTTCTCTTCGACTATTTTCTTACTCTTGCTGAAGTCATTCTAGGACCGAAGCGCGGAAGATGACAACAGTGAAACGGCTGTGATGGCCGTGAACCAAGTCGCTGTTGTCCAAGCTGGACCTTCTAGTGCTTCAGACGACTATTTCCAGACAGTGGTCATCACGTCGTTGTTGGCAGTTCTTAAGGACCCTGCTCTTAGTAGTCACCACCATGCCGTGATTGAGGCTATCATGTCAATATTCAAAACTCAGGGACTCAAATCTGTTCCCTTCCTGCCACAGGTTTGTCATGAGGTGGCCTATACTGTCGACTTGTCCGATCTCACTGTTTAGTAGATTATACCTGCATTTGCCACGGTCACACGCAATTCGTCTGCTCGTTATCAAGAGTTTCACCTGCAACAGCTCGCTATCCTCGTCGGTATATTGAAGCAGCATATACGCAACTATACTCCGGAACTCTTTAGTCTCATCAATGACCTGTGGGAGAACGCCACCCTTCAACAGCCGATTGTGTCACTCATTGAAGCTTTGGGTAAAGCTATGAACGCAGAGTTCAAGCAGTTTTTGCCCGGGATTATTCCTTTGGTCCTTAAAGTGTTCGACGGAGATCTTAGCGACAAGAAGATGAGCACCCAAATCAAAGTTCTGGATGCCCTTCAGACGTTTGGTGCGAATATCGAGGAGTACCTTCATCTCGTCATACCTGTCATAGTCAAATCATATGAGCGTCTTGATGGGACAACTGCATTGCGAAAAAGGGCGATTCAGACTATTGATGGGTTATCAAAGAGAGTCAACTTTTCCGACCATGCTTCGCGTATTGTGCACCCGCTAGTCCGAGTTCTGGATTCGTCGAATCAGGAGCTTCGCCTTGCAGTCGTGGACACTCTATGTTCCCTTGCCATTCAGCTTGGTCCTGATTTTGCTATTTTCGTTCCCACCATAAATAAGGTATTTCAGCTCATTTCACTTGCAGTCTGAGATTGCTGATTTCATTCTATCATGTAGGCATTGATCCGAAATCGTATAAGCCACTCCCGATACGAAGGTCTCATTTCTAAATTACTCAACGGGGAGAGGTTGCCGCAGGAAGCTGGATCCCATGATCTTATGTATGAGTCATCTCGTAGATTCTTCGTGCTCACTGATACTCAATCTTTGCTAAGACTCAACGATAATTCGAAAGGGGCTGAATTTTCTGCGCCAGCAGAAGCCGCCAAGATGGCGGTAAATCAGCAGCACCTCAAGCAGGCATGGGATACGTCTCAAGTCACTACAAGGGACGATTGGTCTGCTTGGATGCACCGACTCAGCGTGGAGTTCATGAAAGAGTCACCTTCGCATGCTCTACGTGCTTGCATGAGTCTCGTCGACATCCATCCGCCGCTTGCAAAGGAGCTATTCAATGCAGCTTTCTTGTCGTGCTGGGTAGAGCTGTATGATCAATATCAGGTTCGCGGAAGGTGTTCGTCCTTTTGAAATATCACAGCTCATCAAGTTGCTTTGCAGGAAGATCTTGTTCGATCTATTGAAACCGCCATTTCTTCCACTGCCGCGCCATCAGAGTTGATTCATAGGTGGCTCAATCTTGCGGAGTTCATGGAACATGAAGAGAAGCCATTGCCTATAGAGCATCGTACGCTCGGAGAATATGCATTGAAGTTCCTCGCATATGCTAAGGCGCTGCATTACAAGGAATTGGAATATTTCTCCGATGCTTCACCATCGACCATTGAAGCCTTGATTACAATCAATACTCGTCTTCAGCAACATGACGCCGCTTGGGGTACTTTGATAATGGCCCGCGAGCAGTATGATGTCACAAAGCACGAAGAATGGTATGAAAGGCTTGGTCGATGGCAGGAGGCATTGCAGGTGTACAACAAAAAGTCGGAGCTTGATCCAACTGCTCCTGGTGTTCAAATAGGTCGCATGAAGTGTCTCAATGCTCTCGGAGAATGGGACCAACTTGCAGCTCAGGTCGACGACATCTGGGACCACGCCAACCATGAAGATCGCCGTGAGATAGGTCCCATTGCCGCTGCTGCTGCTTGGTCACTAAATGAGTGGGAATCGATGGATGACTACATTGCGACCATGCGTCCTGACTCCCCTGACCGAGCATTCTATCGTGCAATTCTGTCTATTCACCAAAATCAATTCTCAAAAGCCTTAGCTCATATCGCTAAAGCTCGAGACCTTTTAGATCCAGAACTCACGTCTTTCGTGGGTGAAGGCTATGTCAGTTCCTACAAGTAAGTACTTCTGGACCAGTGGATACCTTGTTTTGCTAAGTGGAATGTAGTATTATGGTCCGCGCTCAAATGCTTTCCGAATTGGAGGAAATTATCACGTACAAACAAAGTGCGGACCAGCCTGATCGACAGGCTACCATGCGAAGGACATGGATGAAGCGGTAAGTGCATAGATAATCCTGTTCGCTGTAATTCTTATTAGACCCAGGTTGCAAGGATGTCAACGAGATGTCGAAGTTTGGCAACGTATCCTTCAAGTCCGTACTCTGGTGCTCAAACCAGAGGAAGCACCTCAAATGTGGATTAAATTCGCCAATCTGTGCCGTAAGTCTGATCGGATGGTGCTCGCAGAAAAAACAATCGAGTCCCTCCTCACAAATTCCACGCACGAGAAGGTATAATTGCCCGCTTAATAAAGTAATCATCTGAGAATTGATCCTTCAAATAGGGTCACTCCGTTCGAGAACAACAGGGAATCAAGGCCCCTCCGGACGTGGTATATGCTCATCTGAAGTATACGTGGGCCAAAGGAGATCAAAGGGAAAGCTATGAAAATTTGCGAAGCTTTTCCACTCAGGTTGCACAGGACATGCTGGAAAACGAGCAACAACGCTCCGGGGCATCTAAGCAGAGAAATGATCAGCTGTCAAGGCTGCTTGCGCGTTGCTATTTCAAACTGGGCGATTGGCAGGTACAACTCAATGGGAATTGGGGTCCGGTAAGCTACGGGAGAATTTCAATGCAGAAAAACAATTCTTGACGATTGACCGCTTTCAAGGTGCTTCTCCAAGACATGAACTTAGTGCAGAGCATTCTCAGCTGCTATGTTCATGCAACCAATTATGACCCAGACTGGTACAAGGCTTGGCACACATGGGCGTTAGCGAATGTCGAGGTTGTTAATTATCTGGATAACCAGCGAGAGAGTGGCCATAGTATCCACAAAGCCGTCTTGGCCAGCCACGCAGTTCAGGCTATTGAAGGTAAGACTTTTTATATGACCTCTAGCACGCCTTCTCATTATGTTCCAGGTCTCTTCCAGTCCATCTCGCTACGTAATCAAGATGCTTTACAAGATACACTGCGTCTACTCACGCTTTGGTTCAAATTTGGCTCTAATGATAATGTTAGTAACGCCATGACCCAAGGCTTTGCCAAAGTGGGGATCGATACCTGGCTTCATGTTATCCCACAGGTAGGATTATTTCCTCATAGAGGTTGCAACTCTCGTTGAATGAGAATTCCCTTTAGATCATTGCTCGAATCCAGACGCCGAATCTGCTCATTAGGCGAACTATTCATAACGTTTTGATCAATATAGGGAAACATCACCCTCAGGCTTTGATATATCCCCTTACTGTCGCCTCCAAGTCTTCTAGTGAGACTCGTGCCGCTGCTGCTACAAGCATCATGAACGAGATGCGGGATCATAGTCTTGAGATTGTTCAGCAGGTACCTACTACTCATCTTTTCGTTGTTGTTCTTCCTCATGATATATTCAGGCATTGATCGTCAGTCATGAGATCATACGAATCGCAATTCTGTGGCATGAGCAATGGCATGAAGGTCTTGAAGAAGCTTCACGGATGTATTTCACGGAGAAGAATCCTGAAGGCATGATCGCGGTGCTCGAACCTTTGCATGCTAAACTGGAAGAGGTACTCCCAACGTCACGCAAGCTATGCGAGAACGGACTAACTCTCCATATAGGGTCCACAAACTGCTCGAGAAACGTCGTTTGCTCAAGTTTTCGGACGGGAACTGATGGAGGCTCGTGAGGCTTGCCGTCGGTATCGTATCCATGGCGAGACAAGCGAATTGGACAAAGCCTGGGATATATACTATGCTGTCAGTCTCTGAAAGTGTGGACTTTCTGATGCTGGACTAACAGGCTGTATAGGTGTTCAAAAAGATAGAGAAACAGCTTCCGCAGTTGACTACTTTAGATCTCCAATATGTTTCCCCAGTTCTCCTCTCCACACGAAACCTCAAATTGGCTGTACCCGGTACTTAAAATTCAAACTACTTGTGTCGCATGCTGATACTGATCAACGCTTAGGAACATATCAAAGCGGCAAAGAGGTCATCACGATCGCCAGTTTTGCTCAGAAATTGACTGTCATCGCGTCCAAGCAACGTCCCCGTCGTTTCTCGTTAAAAGGCAGCGATGGTAGAGACTATCAGTATATTCTCAAAGGTATGACTCACTGTCAATGGCTCGAGTATCACCTTCATATTATTTGGGCATTCAGGACACGAGGATCTTCGTCAAGATGAAAGGGTCATGCAATTATTCAGCCTTGTCAATAATCTCCTGTCTGTTGACACAAACAGCTATATGCGACGTTTGCATATACAGCGCTTTTCTGTCATCCCCCTTGCCCCGAATGCTGGACTCATTGGTTTCTTGCACGGCAGCGATACTCTACACGTTCTTGTCCGAGATTATCGCGATTCGCGAAAAGTGCTTCTCAATATTGAGTACCGATTGATGCTGCAGGTGATGTTTGATCTTCCCGCGAAGTAGTCACGCTGACGGTATGATGCGTAGATGGCACCGGACTACGAAAACCTCATGTTACTCCAAAAGGTGGAGGTATTTGAATATGCTTTGGAAAACACAACAGGCCAAGATCTCTATCGAGTGCTTTGGCTGAAATCCCAAAACTCTGAACATTGGCTGGAGAGACGCGCGTCATACACCAGATCTCTTGCAGTGAATAGCATGGTTGGTCATATTCTCGGTCTGGGAGATCGTCACCCATCAAACATCCTGGTGGAGAGAAGTACAGGAAAGGTTATCAACATTGACTTTGGTGATTGCTTCGAAGTTGCAATGCTGCGGGAGAAGTTCCCAGAAACAGTACCCTTCCGCCTCACCAGAATGCTGACTCACGCTATGGAGGTAACAGCTGTCTTGTGATTCATTCCCTTTCAGTTGACTTACGGTTTCATCAGGTCAGTGGTATCGAGGGTAGCTTCCGCAACACATGCGAGATCACCATGAAAGTCCTGAGAGACAACAAGGAGTCTTTAATGGCAGTGCTCGAGGCCTTCGTCTATGACCCCTTGATTAGCTGGAGACTGATGCAGACAGATGAAGGAAGAAGAGTTGAAGGTCAGGAGCTTTTTCCTTTTTGACGTCATGCCATATCGAGATTCTTCATTCACAGATGCCAATAATACCGCTGAACTGGTGCGCGCTACTGCTCACCCCCAAGGACCAATCCGGCGCAAGTTCAGAGCAGACGAAAACGACATTTTCGGGGGTACGTTTTTTAAAACACATAACATCCAAGTTTTGCTTATTATATTATGACAGAAGTAGATCAAGTCATTGGTGATACCCTGGATGGAGAGCAACTGGTTCGGGAAGTCAGAAACGATCGCGCGCTTTCTGTGTATGAACGGGTACAGAAGAAGTTGACTGGTAAATGGTAATATGAATGCATCTAATACGGCACTCACTCTCGCACGTTTAGGACGAGATTTCGATCCCGAGGTTCCTCTTTCAGTCGAGAGTCAAGTCGACAAACTGATCAATCAAGCTACGTCTTTGGAGAATCTTTGCCAACTTTTCTCAGGCTGGTACGTGATAGCATTTTCTCCAAACGATAAATGGATTTGAATGTTCTTCCATCAAAGGTGTGCTTTTTGGTGAAGGACTGTATCTCTATCGTAATATTTAGGTTTTTGTATCATTTGATTATACTTCTGTTGTTTACGCGGGTTCAAGTTGTACGATATACATAGTATCCTTATTAGGAAGACGTAATCAAACCATGTACATACCAGAAATTGGACGCCGTTCCATCACGCCCGTCATTATCCCCAGAGATTCATTCCGTTCTCATTATGCCCCGAGGGATACCGAATGCTAAACGCGATGACACTGGTATACGGTACACAACCTTCTACGTTCCATTGCCGTCAGTCGAGAGTCTTTATGTGCACCGTTGGTATCGTTAACAATACTATAGTGCAAACCCGAAACAACTGGGATCATCTTATCTGAAGTCAGAAAGTCAGTCGTTATGGCATAGGAATGCGCAGCGTAGAAGTCGAGACGAAGGTCCGTCCCAGCCTGAAGCAAGGTACGCAATTCTACTCACATCTTCTGTATGAATCTAATGGAAGAATAGACGAGGGTCTCAGATCCTAGTAATTCATCCCGGCTCTCGTTTCATTCGCGTTGGCAGAGCGTCCGACGTAACACCTCTGACTGTACCAAATGTGATTGCTCGTAAATGCGAACCGCCAGTGCCCCCTCCGGCGTATGTAGAAGGTATTTCTCGTCCGCGGAAAAGCAAGCGACAAGGACGCCAGGCGGAGCAAAACCAGTCTCAAGATGAATATGCAGTTTCTGTGTTGTCGGATGATCCAGTGCGTTGAATATCCTGTCTCTGGCTCTTCTTTCTGTTGAGCGATCTTGCTAGTTTGAGGAGAAAATAGCGGCAATTACAACATCCCTTCGTGATAGAATGCGCTTCTACAAATTGAGGGTCACGCCAAATGCCGCACACATTGCTTCAACTTTCAACGAGCCCTTCAAGCCTGAAATCATTGCAGAACATAACGACCCATATCGCGTCGATTGGATTGATGGGTCTTCAAGTGAAGATATTCTTGTCGGCGAAAAGGTTAGGTTGCGAACTATGCGAGAATAGCATTGTCTCACAAGCCCTGCATAGGCTCTCCGTCTGGCTGATCCTCAAGCATCAAACTTCGTGCTCAGATGGCCCATCTATGGGGCCAACTTCAACACAAGGGACTATCCGTCAATACAGGTCATATTGAGTGATGTCGAAGTCCTTCTGCGTCAAACCTTAAAGGAAAAACTGGCTATTGAAACGCGAGACTATAAGGTAGGCCCTGCAGGGATGTACTGGGCGTAAACTTATCTACCCATTTTATTAGAATTATTCAGTGGTTCTTATAATTCCTGATTTTTATGATCGTTGTTATGTCCGCGAATGGGTCAATCTGCTACTGGTATCAATGGGATTCAAACAGATATGCGCTCAGCAGGTTGGCCGTCACTGTCAATAGATAACGGTGTTGAACAAACGTTCGTTTTAGGAATCATTAGCTGCCACATACGGAGCCGGTATATCTAGTGCTTGTGTTGTTGATATTGGCGCCAAAACAACAAGCATTGCATGTGTCGATGAAGGACTTGTCATTGGAGACTCACGGTATGTAGATCTTCTACGGACGCCGTAAGCTACTAATTTATCTGTTGCAGGATGTCTCTCAATATGGGAGGCGATGATATTACTGAATTCCTCTACGTTTTATTAGAACGTATCAGCTTTCCCTACAAAGATATCAATTTGGCCAGATCTTATGATTGGAATGTCATGGAAGATCTCAAAGCCAGGCTGTGCACTCTTTCGGAGGTCAGGAAGATGTTGTTGACGAGTCCACATGTTTGACTTTTGCTTCAGGTTGACGTCGCCCTCAATCTTTACGATTTCGTGGTACGACGTCCCAACCACCCAGCCGAAAAGTACGGTCTTCGAGCATACGACGAGATCATCTTAGCCCCAATGGTAAGCCGTGAGCGGAACCGAAATGCACACATCCTGAATCGTTTAGGCCATATTCGAACCGCGAGTTGTTGAGTTCGACAGGAAACGCGTTGGGTTTCGCGATCACCCTCACCCAGACGTCACCGAAGAAATTTTGGAGCATCCAAGTGACCATGTCGTAGGTCAAGCTTCTGGACTCGTCTTGAATTCGCCTAACTGTGGTTTACCCGCTAGACATCGGCGATGGTTATATCCACTCAACATCTATTGCCCGGGCCAGGAACGACGGCTTCAGTCCAGTATCCCGATCAGAAAGGTGGCGTTGTTCTCGTTTTCCATTGCAATGACTCAAGCTAACGGTGTGAGTAATTGTATGCAAGATACCACCGGAACGAACGGCGCAGCTACACTGGCTACAGGTGCCATCGACGCTCCGGTAGAAGCCCTGGTAGTCGAAGATGAGAATAAATCTACAGGGGCCACACAAAACACCTCGAAAGCGTCCCGCGGGGCTTCTGTAGAACCGGGGTCCAATTATCCGGGTGGATATGGCATCGACGTTTGCTTCGAGGCCAGTAAACTTCCATTGGATGTCGCTATATTCAACAGTGCTAGGGCAGTTGGAGGTGACGAGAAGATTCGAAAATACCTGCAGGCGGTTCTAGTAATTGGAGGAACGGCTCGAATATCCGGAATGGGCCACGCATTGGAGAGCAGGTAGGGTTCAATTTCGCTTTGGAGGACAGAATTGAACATACTCCACTTCACGGATGGGCAGGCTGCAGGCTATTGCTACACCACTGGTTCAGAACATGGAGAAGGTGCAAATTATACCTCCTCCAAAAGACGTGGATCCCCGTGTCCTGGCATGGAAAGGCGGTGCGGTGTTGGGCAAGATGGATGGGTCCACTGAGCTGTGGGTAACCGCACGCGATTGGGTACGTCTTTGCCCGTAATTCTTTTCGGATCAGAGCATTGAAGAAAAATTCGAAATCTCAGGATGTGCTAGGCATGAGAGGTCTTAAAGAACGGTGTTTCTTTCTCTAAAAATGAATCTGTTTCGACCGGGATTTCCGGAGGGACGTCGCGATAAAGCCAATCTCGATAGTGAGCATATGTATTTAAGATCAGATTTTGAACGGATATCATGCATGTTGTAAGAGTCCACTGATTGCGAGGCTATGTACATATGTAAATGAGAGAGAAGAGTAGATAGATATGCAAGGTCGAAAAATGTCCATATCAAACTCCTAACCGCTGCTTCATAGCGACAAAATCTTCCGCGCGCATTTGGGTCCAATGGCGCAGAAGATAGTCCATCTCCTTCTTTCCTTCTCTATCAAGAGGGTTGAACGATTCATATATCTTATCATGGATTCTGATTACTAACCTAGTCTTCTTCAGCCACTCTGATTTCAGTAGACCTTGTTCTTCCCAGTCATTCAAACCAGAACTTTCCCCCGCTTCGAGTTTGGACTTTCCCAGTTTGGTGGAACAATCAAGATCCCATGTACCCTCGCGTTCTTCGCACTTGACAGTGAACTTATGTATGGAAGTATATTGGTGAATTTTATCGATCAAAGATTCAGAGATGGCAGTCGCAGTTCTATTTGGCACGAAAGGGAAGGTAACATCGAGGCGAGGGACTCTGTCAGGGGTGATGACGAGGAGACTACGACACATGGGACAGTCGACAGATTCGTGCCAGCCCCCGCAAGCTTTGTGAAGACGAGAAAAGAACCACTTCAAGATACAGAGAGAACAAAATGTGTGTCCACATTGCCCGGGATTGAGGGAGTACGGTTGGGCCATTATTTCGTAACAGCTATACAAAAAGGGGTAAGACCATGAATGAAGAGAGAAACTCCCACCCACAGAGCGCAAGTAAAGTGCTCTTCAAGCTGAGCCAGTGCAGCTTTGGCTTCACGCTCAGCCATTTGCGACAACACAGAGTTCAGTTCGTTCTCCTTGTTTGAAAGTGCGACTTCTCTCTTCTCCAGGTCGACGACACGTTGCTCGTAATCTTTCTCACTTTGTAAGAGCGACTTTTCCCGCTTGGTTAATTGAGAGGAGGTGAGTAGTTGTGGGCAACACTGAGCGTCCGATTTGTCGCGGATGAACCTTGATGATGATCTTTTGGTAACCTCAGCCACAGGAAGAGCGGATGTCTTTGATTCAGTGACTTTACGACGCTTGCGTGCTGATGCCTGTAGGTCCCCAGCGATGACATGTTTCTTCGAGTTTGACACTGTACAAGATATGTCAGAAGAGCCAATTGGCACCTGTAGCACGAATGAATACCTTGAGAAGGATTAGTGACCTTGTTCAGGCGGGCAGAACGACGACGAGTTTGTCTAGACGAAGAGGAAAGAGATTCCACAGAGTCTGACATTGCGAGCGCTTGGAGCGAGTACGCTGAAGAGAAGTCTGAGCCACCCATTCAGTCCATCGCTCCGGACTGCCGTATTACCTAATGAACATGTGACGGGACCAAACCAACTTACCAAAACAATCTTTCTCAGAGTGCACTGCTTGCCAGCTACAACTCTAAAACTCACGCCTCAGGTCCTCTTCGTAGAGGAGAGAATCATAATGGATGCTTCCGTTTTATCGCTGTAGAATCTCGGCCCTCTAATACCGACGGAAGCAGCTGCAGTGAACGTTCAGGGTTGCGCTGGGATTCCCCTCACAACCCCTGAATCTTATCGGTGAATCTTGTCATCTTGTCATGTTTTGGGCCTTATTTTTTTTTTTCTTTTTCGCCAGCACGGATGTCACTGTTACCCTCTGTTACCTTTTGCATCAGTCATAGGACCACTCTGAAAGAAGAAGGATGGTGCGTACGGATGATATCAGACAGCAACAGCCGGAGGGTTGGCCTACGAATAGAACAAGATCATAATTTGTTGTGTTTTCTTCTTTTTGGGTGAAGGTATAGGTTCCGGTCTCGCTCGGATTGCTGTCCCGCGAACTTGGTCCTCGTGAACTTGTCAAAAACACATCGGTATACAACGAACCCTATCATTTCGCCCTCTGCCATTCAGCCGTAATATGTCATCATTGCGCGTATTTTTATGCCCGTTGTTCATCTCTTCAGACTAGGTACCTACAGGTGCCTCCATTCACATTTTTTTTGTTCTTGGGCGCGGTCCGGAGTAGTGATGAGGCACCACAGAGACACGACTCGCATCCGAGATCTCAGCAACGCCAGACAGACAGTTTCTCACCTCTTTCGGGAAGTGCTTTGTTCGATGATGGAGCTTCGTTACCATCGTGTCTTGAATTGACTTTCATCGCGCATGTTGACCGTTCATGTGAACAGCAGGCGATCTCTCTGGGCAACTTGGGTTCAAGGATTTTGTTCCGGCATCAATCTTCGCTCATTCGGTGAGGGGGCCCCGGTCACTAGACACCCGTCCCGTCAAAATACTTATGGGGAGGCGGTTTTATTTCATTCAGTCTTGAGCGCTGAGCGCTCTGGGCTGCCCAGATCGATTGTTTTTTTCTTTCTTTTCTTTTTTTTTTTTTCTTCCATCGTCTTGACCCGCACTGGACCCATATTCCGCTTCATCTGGGATCTTGAGTTGAGACACGTGAGGAAGACTCAAGATATTCCGATATTGCGAACACCTTCGTTCGTGTAAACATGACCTCACACTGCAAGTATGTCAGGGCCTTCTTTTGTTGTTCTTGTTTGCATCGTCGATCCACACGTTCGCGCGCAATGACAATCGGTTTGCAAGCCAATCGGACCAAGTCGTTCTTATCGAACACCCATAAACACTGTTCCCGCAGCGGTTTGTTGCAGCGAAGGCGAGGCAAACGCCGAAGATTCAGATGCAGGGATCAATTACTCTGGGTTTATGTATATGTTTTCTCTGTGCTGGATGGAACGAGATGCCGAAGATGCCGCAGACTCGGGCATACGTGGGGAGGCTGGCGTAGGCTGGCGGGTCGGTACAGATTCTTGGAAAGAGAGATTCGCGGATTAATTGATGTCCGATTAGGCAAGTGGCACCCGATCCGACGCAACCGGAGGCAGCAAGTGCGCATTCGGTGTATTCATCGGTACTCGGCCGGCGGTACCGGACATGTTCGGTGTAGCACGTGATCTTGTTCGGTCCTTTAGATCTGGATCTGGAAGCGTATATCTATCGGACCTCTTTCGGAGGGGGAGTCGGCAATGTTCCCTCCCCCTCCTCCTTCTCCCCAGCTCGTCGTCTTCCACGACGTCCACAACGTTCTCCCCAAACATCAAAACGACGAGCTCATTGTGTCCCCCGTCCTCCAGTCTTCCCCGCCCATCACCCTGGACGCTTCCCCAAGTCCCGCATCCTCCTACTATTATGTCGATCGTCCGACGTCCAAGTTCGGTTCACCCAGTTCACCCTCTGAAATGTACGACAGTGATCCGCCTTCGAGCATCTATCAGCAAGAGTTCTCTTCCGTCAGTAATATAAGAGACTCGATCCCTTCTTATCCTTCCGATTCTCCTTCTCCTCGTGATCATTTCCCTTCTTCCGACTTCACCTCTTTCGCTGACTCGTATCCTTCTTACCTTGACCATCGTCGCATGTCAGAGCCTGCTGTTCTTGCCGTGCCAAACGCGTACTCTGCTGCCGCTCAGGATCCATATACTATGCCTTTTAATAATTCTTCGGCTCGTTCCGCATATACGCCTACTTTGCATCGAGGTGCAAGCATAGGTTCTCTTCGCGACTTGCGCCACCACCACCACAACCAACAGCAGCAGCAGCAGCACAGCCAGCAGCTTCTCCATTCTCGCTCCCAGTCTGCCTGGAAGTCCCACGACGAGTCTTTGGATTCACCTATTTCTCCTTTTCAGCCAAATTTCTCTGGTTCTGCCCTCGCTGGTTCACCTACCATGGCTCACGGTCTACAGTATTCTCCCATTCCAGAGGACCATTATGGCCCCTCCCCTCCTGGAACAGGCACCTCCACCTCTTCTAATCCTCAGGGCGCTGCTCGTCCTTCTGACCCTCAGCAGACTGAAAATCCCGGTCTCCTTTCGTCTGACATCGCTTCCGAGTCGAATGACCCAAACAGCAAAACTTATTCCTTTGTTGCGCTTCCAGGAAACGCCGTCAAAAAGCGTCCTCGCAGACGCTACGATGAGATTGAACGGTTGTACCAGTGTTCGTGGCCTGACTGTAACAAGGCCTACGGTACCCTCAACCATCTAAACGCTCACGTTACCATGCAAAAGCACGGTCCAAAGCGGAGTCCAAACGGTACGCATACTTTTTTTTTTTTGCTTTCTTCGTCCGCGGCTACTTCGTCTTCTCCCTATTCGGGAACACTCCGACCGCTTGTATCGTGATTCTGATTTCCTTTTTCTAGAATTTAAGGAACTGCGAAAGCAGTGGAGAAAGGCCAAAAAGGAATCCGAGGCTGCCATGGTTGGCGGCGTTCCTCCGAGGCGTATAGGCCAACAAGCTGAGGAACACGATTTGTATGAGTCAAATACCGGCCGTTATTCTTCCTCTCATCAACGTTTCCCCTATTCATCTTCATCTGCAATGGCTATTCCGACTTTGCCAGCTCGGTATGACGAAATAGGCTATCCCGGTGATGATCGCAGCGGCGTTCTCTCCTACGGCAGTATGCCAAGTAGGCAAAGGTACGACACTACGCCCTCATCTCACTGGAATCACGGTGCCTTTTCTTCCTCCGCACGTTCAAATCTTCCCAACACCGGATACATATCCTCTTCGCTCCCCTCCGCAAACTCCTTCCACCACCACAATCACCATGCCCATAGCCACAGTCTCCACCAGCTTCAACTCGAAGCTCCGTCTTCTTACTCTGCCCAATCGACGGACCGTCCACCCCTAACGATACCCTCTCCGCCACAGATGCTGTCCGGTCATGGTCGACTTGGTCCGGACAGCATGTTGCTTACTCCTCTCACAGGGTATGAGCATTCACGAGAGGCTTTACCTGCTGCTTTCCAGGCAGGGGGCGACATGACGTACGATTCCGAGGCGTATTACGAGGGGGACAGCGGTAGAAGATCTGGCTCTACACATGCGAGCTGATTCCCCTAAGGACGTTCTTCTTTAAAACCCCTGACCGCTTTCTCGCTTTCCATAAGGACAGTATGGTCTGCCTTCTTGCGTTCCTTCGTTATTCTTGACCCTAATCACTTCGTTCTTTGCTTCATACATACTAATTCATTTGGGCTAGATAATACAACCTGATCTGCCTTCTTCGCTGTATAAATTTGCACATGGGTTCCTTTTTCTCCAGTGTATTCTCAAAAACTGATCTACTTTTCTACAATACGTAGTCGATCTTTTTTTATCCTTATAAGCTTTTTTTCTTGATAGTTACTGTATACTCGTATGTTGTTGTGTCTCCGTCCTTCTCTTGCTATCTCAAATGTACCCCACCGATCCCTCCCTTTATCAGGTACCTATTCCCTTGTTTATTTCTTATACCTACCGTCTAGTGCAATACCATAGTACTGCTATCTTATAACGCTCTTTCTCTTACCGTTGTACCATCACCCAAACACCTTTCGGATACTACTCTCTTTCTTGCTGCAATTCACTGCTTTCCTTGTGTATACTTACTGCAACGGGTTCCGAAACCCTTTCCTTACAGTCGTACATCACTACTTACCCTTGGTTATAAAAGAATCGTTCTGTATATATTCTACACAAACTATAGTAGAGTCATGTGTCTGCAATCTTGACATCGTTGTCAGTACGTTCGTGTGTCGAGATTGAGGAAACTTTCTGAGTTTGAGCTTGCGATTGTGACCCTGACAGTTCACCCACTGCCACCACCGTGCCAACCTGCCAGCCCTGTCCAATGTCAATTCTTTCATGAATTTACGGTCCCGGGTGGCGTTCCCCACATACATCCCTTCGTTCTCGGACACTTGCTGTGGCGTCGTTGGCTCCGGCTGGTCGGACAGAGCAAGATAGGCAGATAGTCATAACACTGTATGATGGGTAGTAGACAGATCGTTGTTATCATCTACGTAGGCAGTTGTCGGCCTGATAACTAGATACGGCGTATTATTGTCCTTTTTTTTCTGTACGTACATACTGACAGACTCCGTCAGGCTGTCTTGTCTTGCCATGTCATGTCTTGCCATGCATATACGTACGATTGAAAAAGTACTTTAGCTTTGTGGGGGGAAGTGGTAAACGTACGTACTACAGTCATATTGATGTAGACGTAAAGAAATAAGGACTTTTGGATAGTCCGAGAACTCGGAAAGAGTGTAAATGAGGACAAGATTCGTATTACTATAAACTGATGCTCGTTCACGCGCAATTGCCAGATTACTGCCTACCGCCCACTATACACACACAGTAACATCCCCTTCGGAACTCAGCGCTCAACGCGGCTCAACATCTGACCAGGATTTGATACGTATAGTCAAATCATTCGAGGTCCCTGGGATGGAATTGCGAATGTCTGACAATAATCAAGAATCATCAGACCAGACAGGCGAATCACAAAGCCATGAAGGCTGTAGACCCAGAGGAATCTGGGAGTAGGATCGTAGGATCAGTTCGCACGGACCCGCAGAGATTCCGAAGGCTTGCTATGCACGTACTTTTATGTAGCCCAGGTCCAGCTCACTCTTCACGGGCTGCTGGTTCATATCCTCTCATTTCCCCATCCTTCTCATTATTTTCTCTTTGTACATAGCCGCGAAGTGGGGGCGGCGCAATTTCAAATAAGAAGCTTACTGAGATAATCCCTGCGTTGGAAATTGCTATCGAATCTTGACCTGCGCTGAAAGAGGCTGCAAGCCACTGCGCACGTGTCACTATGGACCCTGATAAGTTCGCCCACAGGATTGTTCATCCCGAGCATCCCGAGCACATTGGGAAGATTGGGGGGAAATCCTGGAGGGTGGAGTTTCGGAACGGGCCAGTGGGCAGTAGATGTGAAACGGGACAGGATGTGTAACGAATGCGCAGTGCACGGGAGGGAGAGGAACGTACTCATGCATGGACCAAAATCCCGCCCTGGATGTCTTCAGCATCAGGGACCAGGTGAGACGCTCAGTGCTGGCTTATCGGGGAGACAACTCGGAGTTTTTACCGCCTTGTTTGTCGGTCAGCCGCTCCCGAACCTATCTCAGGCTGAATCCAACTCCACTTCTTTGATCGCCCACCCTTAAGAATACCATGCATAGATACGTCTGATTTGAAGATATGTTACTTACCTTCATCTCGGGTTTATGTTGATTATTGATGCGTAATGCGTCGGGAATTGTGCTTCTCGAATTTGACATTGTCACGGTATGTTTCCCTTCGGCTGTGTAAAATTATGAGATCTCATTTCTGCGCAATTTCGCGGAACAAAAACGAAATGATGTGTGTACACACGATTTGCTGAACAACGTTGTCTTACGATAACGGACGAGCTTGTTCCAGAAACGGAAGCAAGAAAGAATATTTAACAAGCGTTGGGACCGTAAACGAAAAGAAAAGGAGACAGACCTTTGGATCAATCTGGATTTGAGAGGAGACTTGGTCTTGACCGGTTGAGGTACCCCCTGGTACCCCGACGGAGATATGGCGAAAGGGTGTCCGCGAAACATAGATACCACAAATACCGAGATATTATGTGTATGTAGTGCAAACTCTTGCCGAAAGATACACGGACATTCGTTATGAGGCGCGATCACCTAGTCAGTCGGCGAAGACTTCTATGTTCATTTTTTCTCCTTTTTCCGCACTTTTGACCTTAGAGTTTCGAGTGAGAAAAGTGAAACGTCAAATGAAGTATATCTGGCCACGCCACTCTAACGGCCTCGGCCAGTGGACGACCTGATGTATGCATCAGCTGTTGTGGAAATCTTGAGATGGAAGGAGGACGATACGCTGCGTATCAGGCATATATGAATAATGAGTAATAATAATAGCACACATTCCGGTGGTGTGGAGGATGACTTCGAATTTAGGTGATTCACATGATCGTGCTGAGCGCTGGACCGGGTTCAAACTGGCCCCGTCAGAAGAGAGACTGGACAGCACTTTGTTAGACAGGGACTGAATAAGCGGTTTCTTACTTACTACGCAGATACGCAGGCGTGGTCACCAGCAATCCAGACTCGATACAGGGGCCGTTGACACAGAGAATGGTTCTTTTGCTTTGCCTGCCTGAAATATACTGGCGAAAATACAGAGCATCCTGCTAGCAACACTGACTTTACCTCCGATCTTGCAATTGATAGTCTTGGTTTTGAGGCGGCCCCTTCTGTTTGTCCTTAAAATGAGCTGCGGGAGCAGCAATTGAGCATTGAAAATGAGTGCCAAGGCTAAAGATCTGAATGAATGTCATTACTGGTCTTGTCCAGGGGGGGTCATGTGTAAGGTGACCTTTCACAGAGAGATCATAATCAAAGTTTCGTTCATGCATCGCTGGCATTGACAGACATGCTAGCCTGTCCAGCCCGCTAGTCCGAAACTTTCAAAAACAGCTTACGCTTCGGTCTCACAACCACTCCCCTCGTAATAAGGGTCGTAAAGGTCGGATGGAGCAAGTGCTTGTCACCGCTACTTACACGATCAGGAAGCTCATTTGAAGACGCGGGGCAACTTGAACTAAGAAAGGAGCAATGCGCGAAGTTTAGGTCCGACGGTTGGCCAGATCTTGTGAATATCATTCTTGAATGAGTAACTCCTTGGAACTTAAGAAGTGACCTGCGCTTACATTGCATAGGAAGTAATCAAACAGTACCGGTGTGCACGCACCATAGATATAGACGCGTAGTTGGAGAATTGGAATATAATATTTGGAAAGCGAGATTATGAGAATCCTACGCTCGGGACCGCCTACCATACAACTTACGTAAGCGCTAAGCTCTGGCACGTGACTATGACGCGCGATAGCCGTTGCGCCACTGCCAACGCTTGACTGGTGACTACTGTTCACATCGTTCTGAAGCCGCAATGTCTGTTTTAACCGATATTCCGGTCGAAATATTCTTAGATAATCTATTTCCTTTACTCCCGCTCGATGGTCTCTTGAACTTGGGGAGCGTCAACAAGGCATGATACCAGAGCTTTTCTGAATCATGCCCATCTAAAACAACTTGAATTCCTAGTTCTTTGCTGCGCTATGCTCTGATGAAACTTTCTGGAAACGCAAGCTACAGACGGACTTCAATTTCTCTGGCGCGGACACCGCTAGAACAAGTGGCTGGAAATACATCTACCGTGGTTTGTCCAACCCTTGCGGTAAGTTTGCCGACGATGTCATGGAAATGCTCGCAACTGTATTGATTCTACTTCTAGTGTTTGTCTGGGGGTAAGTTCATACTCTCTTGATCGGTTGCAAGGTTTCGACCTCAATCGGACCACTGCAGAGCGAGGAGTCATGGAAGATTGGGCTTAACTAGGTTTCCGCGCTCGACGTTGCGTGAAGGTCTGGCTTTTCCTACCGAGTTGCGGTTTCCGGGCACATGTATTGTGAACCTTGTTGCGGGAGGAATGTACGCATTTTAGATTTTGCTTCAAGGCAAGCCTTCGAGAATCACACTTCAGGTCATTTCATGCTTTGGATTCTGATGGACACATTCACGTCTGGGGTCTGTCATGCATCGTTTTGCTCATTTAATTATCTGATCATCATCAATACCTCATAGGGACTTTGGATGGGACCACATTCGCTTTGACTAGCGATGGCTTCTCCGAGTCAGGGAAGACGGCACAAACACCTTTGAGGCTACAACTACCCATATCCATGCGCAGTATTAGGTAGGGTCTATGAATTATCTTGATCTAGATGGGCTCATGTTCGTAAATCAGCTGCGGAAGATTGCATTCTGCGTCTTTGGATTCGGCAAATCGTATTTGGACATTTGTGAATTGGGGCAGGCCGTTCAGGTTGACATCTTCGATCCTGAACACTCCGGACTTTGTGCCGATCCAAGTCGAGTGCGGGTGGTCATTCTCGTGCGCCCTAATGAAATCTGGTGATATCATCGCGTGGTGGCCGCTCTCAGGCCGAATGGAAGCCGTGATTGAAGCCAAGATGAGAGAGATGGATCGGGACGGCGACAAGATAGCACGCGCTGATGAAGGCCAGATACCGTGTGCTGCTTGGGACCTCGCCGCCGACCCAACCGTGTTACCTCCTCTGCCAGCGCTACCTGATATGGCAGTAAATGACGAAGCTGGGGCGGAACCAATCCGTGTGATCCAAATTGCAGGGTTTGACAAGCATATCATTGCTCTCACAAACCAAGGACACGTCCTGAAATTTGGTGAGCTGCAAGGTGAGAATTCCGTATCTGAAGGAGCTTGGCAATATGTATGCATTTCCTATCCATACCCACTTTTTTAAAATTGAAATCTGAAATATCTTTGCAGCTCCCCAACTTCAGTGAAGCACCGAGGTTTGGGGTTTTTGACAGCCACGATCTCCAAGCCCCCGACCTGCTGAAAATAACTCATGTGAGTATGCACTGTGCCGTGGTCAAGTTGGTATTTATTGGATTTATAGATCTCTGCACACTTTTTGAATTTCTTTGCGTATACTACTACTTCGAACTCTGTTGTGCTCATGGGAAATACTGAAACTACACCAGACTCTGCACCAAAGATCATCCCTGAATTGCAGGGTCGATCTGTCATCTCAGTTGTTCTTGGCGATTACCACAACGGGGCAGTGACTTCCGATGGTAAATTGTTGACGTGGGGAGGTTTCTCCAGTGGTGCCTTGGGATTAGGCGACCCTGCAACGCTTGAAGTTGGCGCTCCTGGTGGCTTCTCTACAGAGCAGCACCGTCTCCAAGCGATCGAGAGAGGACTTGGTACACCTCCACCGGTGGACGTTCCTACAGAAGTTCGATTCGACTATCTCAGAAAGCAGCCCAAAGACAGATTTTGCGTCTCGGCTGCCGCGTCTGGTTGGCACACGGGAGCTCTCGTCATTGATCTAGAGGTAAGCACTGACTTTCAACTGGCAAAAGTAATTTTATGTCAATGATTGTACCTCTAGCCTGACGAGAACGACGACGACAGTGATCTTGTGGTGGAAGAGGAACCTGCGGGGAATCTTCGCGAATACAATGGGACTCCTCTTCCACCCACTTTACCGTTCATTGGCAGAGGAAACCCTCACTTCAGAATTGGTTTTGCCGGTCGCGGCATGCATAGAGGGGCCTAATAGGGATTGGGACACGCATTTATCCAATGTGAACGTCGAGAATTGCGGGATTCGATTCCAGCTTTTCAAGACCAGCTTTGAAGAAGTGATAAACGGACAATATACGGACGACATATGCGTTGAAAATTAGATTCATTGTAAAATTACAAATCTAAAGACTGATAGAAATTGCCTTGGTCTACTTGAATCTGGTGAAGATATTACGCAGAGGGATAGGCATACGACTCTTCGGTGCCTCAGGGACGATGTTACCTTTTCGGAGAGCAGTTTCATCCAAGGTGTGTCGAGAGGTAGTAGATGATGCCGAGGGTTTCTCTTTGAGCTTGTTCTCTTTTCCGGAACTTAGAGAGCTTCTGTTGACGCGCGCAGCAGCAGAGGCTTGTAGGATTGGACGCTGGGGTCTGGCAGGCGTCTTCGGATCTTGCTTTTGCAAGTCAGGCTTCTTCTTCGTAGACAATGGATGTATAGCACAAGGTGCCGTGGAAGGAGGGACACGAGACACTGCAGTGGAGCTTCTCTTTCGCCTACCAGCTTCCCGCAACGAAGGTGTAGCAGTTGACTCTGCATTTGAAGCAGGGGACTTGCAACCCTGAGGGGTATAAGTATGGCGAAGAGGCGAAGGTCGTGTGAGGCGATACTTCGAAGGCTCATGCGAGTGACGGACCGGCATAGCCGATTCTACCTTGCTCGATGGGACAGAAATAGCAGTCGGCTCTTGCTGAGATCCCTCGACGAAACGTACGCTCTTGCATCTTTTCAAGATACCACGTGGTGGTGTAGGACTAGCTTGTAAAGTTGGCGAGGAGCTAGCCACGGATGGTACAGGTGAGTCGGACCCACGCGAGTAAGATTCTGTATTCGGTTTCGGGCTTGCTATCGAAGCAGATTGCGAGGATTCCTGTTCAGGTACGTCTTCCACTTTAGTCGCCTCCACTTCTGCAGCGGGATCCTTCGAGTCACCGCAAGGAAGTTGATATTGATGTAAAAGCTCACGAGCAAAAGCCCATTCGTCTTCAGGGTCGTGAGTGGTGATCGGATCCGCGGTAGGAAGCGTCTGGTCGATATCGACTTCCTCTTCTAAGATTGCACAGTAAGCGATAGGCTTCTCTTGCAGGGAAGCGCATTGCATCCTCAAAGACTGAACCATTTCTTCTAAATCCATGGGAGATGTACCTTTGTAGGCAAACTCGTACTTTGGGGAGTAAGTTGAAGGAGATCCAAGGAAAGCAGTTGGTATGCCAGGATAGGGAAGCGTGTCAGTAACTTCGCGTTTGAGAGCGAGGGGGGGAATTGTCTTATTCCCTCGACGTTCTGCCAAGGTAGGGGCAGGAGAACGGTCTACACTTTCCGTGGATTCGAGGGACAGAGGGATGGCAGACTGAGAATTAGACAGCATCAGCGAAGGCGGTGGGATCTTCGAATCCTCGTGGGGTTCCTCCTTGAAAAAAGAATTCAAGTCCCGCAGTTCCAGCATTATATCAACCATATCGGGATTCATAGACCTTGCTGGCACCTGTAGAGACCACCGTTTCGTCTTCCCTTCTGATCTCAGGGTGATCTCGCGTTCAAAGACAAGAGCGTTCCGATTCGCCGCATTGGAGTTGGACAAGGAACGACGAGTAGGTACCGAAGAAGTACTCGGGAAAGGACTTTTGAGCGTGTTTCGATTGCGAGAGCTTGCCAGTGCTTCTTGAAATGCTTCGCATGAATAAAACGAGCCTTCAGGTACCCAAGAATAGATATCGTTGACTTCAACGTCGCTCCATGGAATGTGGCCCGGGGCCTCGGGATTGGCGCTGGCAGACACACCTTCCTTGAATGAGACGAAATTGAGAATCGAATCTTGCACAGGATGTTAGTATTGCATACCGTCCACCTCTGAACAGATAAATCTTCTTTCAGCATAGTCTTGAGGCGAGGTGGTGTAGGAATTGTGGCGGTAAGAGCTAGCGATTTCATCCTTGGTGGTGGGTAATCGTGATAAGTTGGTGTAGAAACGTTTGAGACAGTTAGAATGGATTGAGATGGAAATGGTGGAACTGTTCCGAGAGAAGTGATTGATATTGAGTCCAAAGAGAGTGATTCCGATAGCAAATTGCAGTCCGATTCGGAGTGCATGTGAAGGTCGTTTAAAGTTGGAGACGTAACGTTTGTTCTTGTACAGTTCATGATTGTGAGTAGTCACTAGTCAGGAGTAGGCCTATCGATTGCACGTGATCAATCTACCGTCGTAACAAATAACCTTGCGGAATAACGTATGTAGATCGCAGTGCAGTGTAGTCATCTAAATGAATAGAAAATAACAATCGTGGGCACATGTACTCGCACTGTTGTGCAGCGGGTCTCATTCCGTTCTCATACCGTGTCATTTCAGACAAGGATCATATGTCGTGCAAAGGTTCAGCATCGCTATCGCGCCTCGTCTCCATCTTGGAGAGTTTCGGCGCAGATACATGTCTTCAAGCGATCCGAGCGTAAGATAGGCACCCAAACTTTAGCGCTTTCCTTGCGTTTCGGACGAAATGAATACAAAGAACCCTGATGGCAGAATTGCTGGACATTTGGAAAAAAGGGGAGGATATAACGAAACCATTCAGCCTGGAGATCAATCGTATTCATAAAATCTGGCATGCTTGTCAATTGATGCTGACATCGTACTTACCGACACTGAAGCAGCTGGCAAGTCCAAACAAATGTCTAGAATAACAGCTTGACAACTAGACGGATAATTGACGGGACAACACAAAGGCAGCACTCAATGCCCGAGCACGAACGTTTGACCTGAAGAGAGTTTCAAAACCTGTAACCGCATAAGATGGTCCGGATAGTGTGGTGAAAAATCAGTCATCTCTAGTAGGGAAACGTACGAATGTCTTTCAGTTACGATAGTGCCAGTCATCTTCAAGTAGCACTCGGGATCCGGCCCAGGGAATACAAGCCTCCACTAAATGTGATTAGTTTTGTATCTCCAGATACACCTGTTGAACAAGAAGATCTTGGACACGAGATGGATGGTGAACCAGTTTGACCTCTGTTCAACGTTCAACCTCGGGCCGTTCAACCGGCAAGCTGTTCGTTCCCACACTCTAAACCCTAGTGCCCATTTTCGACTTTCACTCTTCCTTGTCACTTTTTTTTTTCTCTGCAACATTCTTTGCTTCCTAGCCATCAAACTTTGGTGAGCTTACTTTTGGTCACCATTTTTGGGCTCGATTCGGAGGCGAGGTCAGGGTCAGTCGCGCGCATACATCTTGACATTTTTTGCCTTAACATGGCTACCGACTACAGAAATCTGCATTTTGGTGGATGCAAGACAATAGGAATAGTAGATTTGTAGCTGGTAAGTCTTTTTTTCCAGCGTGCTGTACATGATGAGCTGTTCGATATTTGCACGTCAGTCGTAGATTGAGCTTTGCTTCACCATCCAAGACGTTAATTACGCTTTTCTGATTTTTTCTATCTTGCGTTATTCTCAAAATTTATGCCCATGCTGATCAACGTACTGTTTTTATTTTTATTCTCAGACTCTGCATCAGGATTTCTCTTCTGTATCATACATTTCATCTGCTCGGCGTCATATTCTGTTGCTTTGGCAGAACTTTATTATGTCGAATCCTAATCTCAGTTCTACACCCCTCAGTCCACTCACTCCCAACTCGTTCACTAATAATACCGGCTCTCAAACAAATCAACCCAAGCTTGTCCTTGTACCAACCAATAATGTCACCACTAGTGATGGCGTAACCGTCCGTGCGCGGATTGATCCAACTTTGACTGTAGCTGACGTCGTCAAACAACTCTGCGTCAACTTAAAGATCAAGGGCCTGTCTTCGGATTATGCTTTGAGAGACGAGAACGATGAGCTCGTCACTAATGACAACCTGAGGAAGAAGATCAAGTCTAAAGCTAACTTGAAGTGAGTGCTTTGAAATCAAGCACCAGAGCCCTATCCTTGATGACCTCAATAGGCTTGTCGATGCTCCAGGACGTGAAGGAAGGGATACTGCCCACAAACTCGGTTTGCGGGATGAGAAGACCGTGAAATTAACGTTATTTTCGCTGCAAAAGTTTATTAGAGTGAGTGCTGCTATAATGCTCGAGCTGAAAATAGAATACTGACTACAAGGCCGAAGGAACATGAATTTGCTCAAGAGTTTCTTAATAATGATGGTGCTGAAGAGCTGGTCAAGGTGATTCACGGGTCTCATGGAAATACCCTTGCAGTGCGTTAAAGTTCCGGTCTTGATACTCAGCCTCTTTTGACCTTTCCTTTCTTTAGTACGCACTTACCGCTATGCAAAATCTCATGGAATTGGATCACGGATGGGCAACTCTTGACAATAAGTTCATTCTACGAGTCGTTCAGATCTTGTCTTCACCCCAGTCGCTCATCAATGTCTGTCGACCCGCAACCGCCATCCTCAAAAAATTGGTCGAGGCCGATCCTATGAGTGCGCCTGGACCTCAAGCGAGTTCCAGCAGAGGTACACCTTCTGTACCTCCAGGGTCGGTCTACCGATACGGTTTCACGATCGTTTTTGAGCAGATGAGAAAGGAAAGGAGTTTATTGGAGACGGTGATTAACAGATTGGGGAGTGCCGATACTGCGATGGCCCAGCATAGGTTGGCATGGAATTTTCGAACATTTACTGCTGATGCTTATTCCCACTCCAGTATGATGCTGATAAACTCGCTTCTCTCTCATGCGAGTGAGTCGAGGTGGGAAGAGTTCATTGCAGAAGTTGAGAAACTAAACGTCCGAAAAGCTGTCGTAGTATGTCCGATTTTCATCATCGCCTGCGCCCCTTCTGACCCTGACTCCTCAGCGGCTCATGTCTCAGCACACATCGGAGGATCTTACGTCTGGTATCCTTGATTTTCAAGCAAATATGCTTAGGATCACTTATCGTAAGAAGAGTACTATTGTTGATACTGAAAACGTGCCTTCCCACGCCGCGGATTTAAACTACCTCTGGATCAATAGCAAATTGCAAGAGGACGTAGAGGAGAATGGGCAACGCTTGAAATGGCGCAAGTTGGGCTTCGATAGTGAAGATATTGAGATGGAATTCAATGATGTTGGCGTATTGGGGCTAGAATGCTTAGTACGTGTATCGTGACATTCTTGTTTCCATCTTCAGTTATCGATCTCTCTTCAGAAGCGGTTTGTCCAGGGTGATCCTGATTTCTCCAAGGTGCGAAATCATGATTATTTTGAAGTTCGCACTTTCTTGATGCTCACGTCATTTTTGTAGGTCGTTTTAGAACAGCTCAGTCGACCTGCTGAGCGAAGATGTCCTATTGCGAAAGCCTCAAATGAAGTGGTGGAACTTCTATCGGAACATTGGGCTATATATGCTCCTGGATGTATGTTGTCTTATAGTGGGCAGTGGGATGTTCGGCATTTAAAAGTACCTTGTCCGCAGACTCCACCTCAACTAATTTCCAGCCATTTTTCCTGGATTTCTACAAGGTTCACGCTCTTGCTACCCACTTCTTCCTGCGTATGTGGAGTGAAAGTGGTGCGGCGCTTGGAGATTTCACTCGTGTTGCGGCCCTGGTCCGCAGTCAGTAAGAGACTGTCCATTAGCTTTATTGGGTCGGAACTCAACGTCATTAGGGTCAAAGTCGCTTTGCGTAGCGAAAACGTTCGTCTTTGGCACGAAGTCGAGCATGATTTCCTTGAATGCGAATACCGCGTAGTCAGAGAGAGGCAAATGAAGGATCTCGAGTTGGAAGACGATCTTTTAAGCAAAGTTCCTGTTCGGTACGTTCCATTTCAACTGCTACATAGTGATGCTGACATTTTTCTCAGCAATCTGCGAGCCAAGATCTACAAAGAATCTTATGAGTTCGTGCGCCAACAAAGGATTCAATGTTTATTGCAAGGCGCATGGTTTGTCAATGCCATACCAAGCTCATCTGCAGCTCCACGAGATTCTGCTCGAAGGTCTGACAAACCCTGGCGGTTTATGCGTTTGGTGACTATCATGCTGCTGGTCAGCCACATCTCAGATTCTGACGTGTCACTCATTCATTAGGATAACGGCTTGAAATATCTGCACTATGTTGACAGTGCCATAAAGTTTCCTGTTCGCAGCGGCCTTGAAGATCTGCCTGAGAGGATCGAAGTGGCGGCCATCAGTGAAATTGCGACAGGTACTGGCATACCGCCACCCAAGGTGCTCCGGGACCACAGTGATCTACCCCCGTCATCTCCTTTAGAGCCTTCCCCGCTCTCCTTCTCGTTGCTCAGTACACATGAAGGCTCTCTTGCCGATCAAATTGCGCCGGATACGTCTCGCTGGGCGGATTGGACTGACGGTTTAAATATGCTTAGACGCGACGGTGGTCATGTTGCCTCCAAGGAGACGGCAGGCTTTGTGCAGGCTCTGACTGAAATTGGCCTGAAGATCAAACTTTTAGGTACGTTACACATTGTGATGATCAAGGATGAGATGTTCAATGGTCACCTAGATTTATCCGGAGAAATGGTTGAGATACCCAGTGGACTAAATGCTGGACCTCCTCCGCCCAATACCGATTTTTTCTTCTCGGAATTAATTTAAATGCTTTCAATCCATTCGCTATCTATGTATCCTTATCGTGTAAAATGGTTTCCGTATTTTGTAAGTGCTACGGAGTAGTAGATTGCAACTAATATTATGCCCCTGAGATATGTGTATAACTATGCAGTTGATGCAAAAGATGGTAGTGTGCGATGCGATGCTAGTGATTGTCGTGACAGGAAAACATGAAAGTGTATAAAAACAGCGGGGGTTGAACCCGACGGAATGCTACAGCGATGCAAGAGAAAAAGAATAGCGTGAGTGGGGACAATTAATACATGTAACAAAAGTGAAGGTGCAAGGCACCGGGTGGTAAAATCACCACGAGATGTGCGCACAAAACGAGAGACCAGATTTTTAATGTTCCTTTGCGTCTCCATTAGCTGTGGAGGTAACAGTTTTCGCAGCCATGAACTCCTCTCCAGCCCGAAGGAAGGGCTTGAAGATCGCGTCTGGGTCATGGAAATCGTTATGAACGACATTCACGAGATAGCAGGTATCCATCAAATTAGAGATTACTTTCCGTGAGGGCGACTCGGGATCATAGACCTTAGCCCATTGCTGTCCGAGCTCAAACGCTTCATCCTAAGGGAGAAAGGGTAAGATGTTATACGGAATTATAAGGTACACAAGAAAGTGAACTGACCTTCCAAGCCATGAAGCTTACAGACTCCACGATGGTAGGTTGTACAATTTCCTTCCCCGGGAACACACCCCAAGTCACTGCGTTTGGTCCATCAGAGTGAGTATTTGTGCGGAGGTCACCGCGCTTGTCAATAACGTAGTAGGTGATGTTACTGTCGCGTTCGATGTGCGACAGCAGAACTGCGAGTAAGTCAGGTTGAACAAAGATTTCCAGGTACGCCTTGGTTTTACAGAGTGAGCACCGGCGTGGAATCAAAGCTCGAGGGACTAACTTTCTGATAGACATAACCGTTACGAGGACCCCATCCAAATACCTTGTCATCACTCCTGGCTCCATTGACGGCAGGTTGTGAATTTATTGTGAGGAAACCGAAATGGTTTATGCAGGCAAGTTGCTCTGAGATGACCGACGTTTCAATAGCGGGCGCTTGGTCAGACCATGGTAGAGCTGCGAGTTTGCCCATACAGAATCGTGCAAAAAGTTCAGCGACCTCTGCGAAACTAGTCGGTTCACCCCACAATTTGACGGCATCCTCTCTCTAAAGAAGACGTGAATGGGTTGATTTGGAAAAAGAGCCGATCCTGCATACCGATTGCTTGATGGACACGCCGTAGCCGTCTAACTCTCCGTACGCAGGACTTCGGGCGTCACCGAATCGACCGTTGGGATACTCGTCCCAGTTCTCTGTGCGAGAGATATACGACTTGGTCCGGTTTGCCCAGAAAATGGGACGGATCGTCTCTTGCCGCCTCGTTGGAGTAAGAGACTAGGGGTCACCAGATTAGACTACATTGCAAAAGTGATGCAACCATCCCATGAACTTACCTGCCGCCATGGAAGAGGTTTCACAGTCTCGACTCTAGGTACCAAGTTTAGCTCCTCCAGCAACATCTTGGTGCCTTTCTCAAGGTTCATGGTGTAAAAGTGTAGACCATGAATGCCGAGGCCAGAGTCTAGAATCTTACGACACATTTCCGCGACAAGTTTCGTACCAATCGCCCTCACTTCCTCATCGTTATTCTTATGAGGTTCTAAGGTATTCAAGAAACGGGAAGGAATAATGATTTTTGCCAGACTTGTTGCCTTTTGGAATCCGTTCCAGTTCTGGATCGGTGCGACACCAGGAACGATAGGGACAGTGATCCCGGCGGCACGAACAGCTTTGACCCATTGGATGAAAATGTCGACGTCGTAGAACATTTGAGTGAAAATGAAGTTTACACCAGCGTCGATCTTTTCCTTGAGCCATTTCATCTCAAGGTCGCGCTCTTCTGGTGGCAAGAGCATGTGTTGAGGGAAGCCTGCGACAGCGATGTCGAAATAATCTCCATATTCACGTCGGATGTGCATAACAAGATCGATTCCGTGGACGAAACCTCCCTCGACAGCCTCCCAATCGTCCTTGCCCATGGGTGGATCACCTCGAAGAGCAAGGACGTTGCGGCATCCAGCAAGTTTTGCTTCCTGTAGGCGTTGATCAGTCGAGATTCTAGTGACGGCCTTGATATTACTGACCCGGAGAGCAATGTCCACCTTCTCCTTCGGCATGTTCGTACATGTCAAATGCATGCAGGTCTCTATTCCAACAAGACCCTGGCATGTCTTGACCATTTCCGCGGTCAATTCCGATGTCCTTCCACCAGCGTTCCTGAGCAAAAATTAGAAAGAGGTCTTTGGAAGTAAAAACAAACGCACCATGTAATGTCAATAAATTCAGGACCTAGTCCTCTCATGCGCTCTATACGATCCAAAAGATTTTGTAAACCCTGCACTGATGTTATATATCGGCCAGATCGTATCAAAGCAGATTCACGCACCTGGGCCGTTCGAGGTGGAAAGTACTCGAAGGACCACCATACTTTGTTCTCCTTTTCGCATTGCGCTATCTTCTGAGTGACTTTCATTATGTGGGGTCGTTAGAGGAAGGAAAAAAAATGAAAGTGAAGGTTATAGCTGGTTAAGAGGAAGAATAGAGCGACACCGGGTAAAAGACCCAGGAAAAGAATGCAGAAGCGATCGGATGATTTGGACAACTCAAAATTAAATGCACCACTCCCCAACCTCAATCTATGGAGTATCTATTTCGTCTACAAGTACATGGATATAGTAATCATCTACATGGTCTTGTGGCAAGTACACTATTGATATTTCTTCGTTTGGACTCAAGTGACGAACGATAAGAGGGACACTGGTGCCCAATGAGTTCAAAAAACTACCGCAACGAACTTCAAAGCGACCCACATTTAAAGTTGTTTTTGATCGGCCAGCAAGAGCCCACATGTGGTCATCACGACTCCCACAATGGCAGTCATAATTGCGAAATGAGGCCTATCAAGTGCTTCAGTTTCTGACTGACCTGAAGTAATCACATAGAACTCACTTGGTGCCATCGAAAAATGCCCGGGTGTCCATGAGATCTCTGAGACCATGATAGTACTCCCATATACCGCCAGTAATCGCAAGCAGTGCGGCCGCGAATTGAATGCTCGCTATTGGAATGCTTGCTGCTGAATTCCCCGTATCCTGCGTCGAATCCGGCACTAACCGGGCATGCAAAAGAATAGATGATGAGAGCACGGAGAGCAGAAGAGCAAGCTTTATATGTGATAGAAAATTTCTCTCCAAGAAGCAGTAATCTCGAGCATTGCTTGCTGTGTTTTCTACAGTGATGGATCTGAAAATGTCCATGTCGTGAGTCTCTGTACTCCCGGGCCGATCTGCCGCTCAATCGCTTTTCCCACGGATTTAGTCATGTGACCTATTAGCGGCGCCCGCGTCTACACTGTTTGGCTATATTTGGTATCTGTTCGACTTCACCTTCTCTCTTCTCTCCTTCGTTTTCTACGCTCCTTACAAACGACGACGCGCGGCTTAGGCCTACGACACAGAACGAATATTTAAGGCTATAGTAATGGGTCTTTTGAAACGAATTTTATCTCTAGGAAGCAAGAAGAGCCAGAAGAAGCGGCTCCAGATCACCCATCCCCCGGTTGTAGACGAGGTTGGCATGAACCCAAGCAGTGATGATGCTACTGAAATCGCTGCCAATCTCCTTCTCCGCTCCTCCTCTGCTCGCTATGCAGTGGTATCTGAAACTGATTATACTTCTTTACCTCCTCTCCGTAAGTTGTCTTCTATGTATAATGCAACTGTCTCTTATCAATCATTTAGCACATCCAATTAACAACGTTCTAAGCACTCCCACACCGTCGACTACAAGTATTGCCAGTAGTACTATATCTCAGCGCGGTACATATACGGTCAAGGTCCACAGTCGCGAGCGGCATGCCTGCACAGAATTCCCCAACGCCAATCCAGACATTACTGACAATCTGACAACTCCGCGTCCCCGTCGACCTGAGAAATGTCTGGAAGAGGACGCAAATCCACTCCTTGGACTGCGTAGAGACCCTTCTGTCGCAAGCCTGTTGGACCTGTATGATCAGCACGGCCATTTACCTTCGAAAGCGTTTTCGAACACTCCTCCAAAAGAGGGCCGTGCACAAACTCGCCGGACTGGCTCCACTCTTCGTCAGCTTATGGGCAATCCTGAAAGCGCCGGTCGTGACGCCAGCACTGCAGAAGGAGATATTTCTTGGGCAGAACGCTTTTTGGGGTACGTAAAAGTTACATTTACGATCCTTTTTGAGAATCTCACCTTGATTCTAGGGAGATGAATAGCGCGGCTACATCAGTGTCTTCTCTTTCCCTGCAGACTCCAGATAACTTTGACGCTCATTTTCCTGACAATCATTTACATCGAAGCAGCGCCTGCCATGACGCTTCATTCACTTCTGATGACGATGTTTCATCCAAATTTCTTGAACATCCTACTATTTCCTCCATGGAAGTTGAGCTCAGTGTAATAACTGAGCCTTCTGACATTCTGGACGCACCACATATTGCTGAGGCTTCCTACATTGAACATGACCCGAAGACTCCTTTCAGAGCTTCCCAAGTCTTTGGCTTCCTTACCGAAAAGCGCAAATCGCGTCCTCCTGAAGCATGTGACAGATCGCTTCCCGACCTGCCAAGCGCGTTTAGCTCTCCCTCGGATAAAGGTTCAACGGAGGGCGTCCTACGATCTCATTTTTCTTCGGATCATTCATCCGAATCTGCTCAAGCAGAGGCCATACCCTATCTTCATGATACCCCTGGACAATCCCATTCCATCGGAGAGCCTTCTAGCTTCTATAGCGACCGGCCTCCTTCAAACATGCTTCTCTCAGAGTCAGAGAAAATCCACGACAATGGAAAGGCTGAGTCTCACTTGGAGACCGAGCCTGGACCCGTATCAGGTTCTGATATAATGGAAGCTCGTAAAGTTAAAGTTATTATGACTGCACCAACCAAAGTCATTGTCACGGCGCCTACTCCGTGCGCTGATGACGGTAAAACATCCAGTCGTATTCCTCGAGGACCGAGATCTCTCAAGAAACGCCGCTCTGCAAACAGCGTGAAGGATCAACGACTAGGCTTACTTGACCGATCGAACTCTAACTCGTCAACTTCCAATGATTTGTTCACGCCTATACCCTCACGCCCTAGGAAGTATCACAGAACCCCTTCTGCATCGTCAGCCCATTCTACAAGCTCGGATCTTCAAATCCCTAGAAAGGCTGTGAGAAGCAAGAGGGACAGTGGCAGCACGAGATCCGTCGCACAGACGCTAGAAAAGGAAAACAACTTGGTGCTTTCCGCCAAGCCTGACATTCCATTCACTCCGATACGGACAAACTCGTCACGTTCGTTGTTCCGTACAGCTGTGACCCCGCAGCTTTTCCGTCCCCCCGCGGCAATGGCACCTTCACCAGCTTCGTCGTCGGAACTTTCTCCTGTTGGTCGGAAGATAATGTCAGATGTGAGAAGGCAGCGTAGTAAAACCAGAGAAGCTGGGAAGATCTGAGAGTGGAATGAATGGACTGAGAAGAGGACTCTTACTTTGAACGATTTTTATAGATCAGCATATAACTTATCACGAGCCAGGCTGCGACCTTTACAACCAAACTCTTTCTTTTTCATCGTTCCCTTGATATTCTCTGTCTTGCTGAAACATATCTGCGATGTGTGAAAGAGCAGTAGACGTGTGACTTTTCGCGATGTTGATCACGGTATCTGTGACATGTGGTGGCATTGCGTCACTCCAGCTTACGCGACTCTGCATCAAACCATGTCCTCCAAAGAGATAGACGATTTTCTGACGAAACAAATCTTCATCGAAAGAAACATTGTACGCGATTTTGGCATGTCTTCTCTGCGCCAGATCCCTCAGTATTTGCAGGTTACATATCGATCTCTCAGCCGTCAACTCTCCTTACACGTCAATGCCGCAAAAAAGTTATTGCTACCCTCATACTCCTCTTTCCAGTCTTCTCAATCCTGCCTCACCTCTTTCTAGTGAACTCGCGACGTTTCACGCCAAAGTCCTGTCTCAAGGACAATCCGCAATTGCTGCAACGTATTTCCTGAGCGGACAAGCCGACGTACCCTCTCCAAAACTTGGTGACGATACGGACGTTGACATGGATGCTGAATATGATGGCGACGCAGAAGAGGTCTCTGAGACGATGGTCGTATTAGTAGGGGAACAAGATCTTGCTCGTGTGTTGCTGGTTTATCGCTCCGCCCATGTAAAATTCCTAATTTCGTGTAATATATTCAGGTGTCAGAGCAAATTTTCGAACCCTTAACACGATTCACGTCTACAGTCTATCGCCTGCTCCTATCAGGGCAAGTCCCAAGTCTTTAGTTACCGATTCCTTGGTCTCTGAATTACAATTTTTCTCTCAGGACGCAGGACTCCTCTGCGGTCCCACCGAAATAGTCAGAGACATCGATAGCAAGAAAGGCGCAGAGATGGCATCGATTGTAGGAAAGGTTGTCGGAAAGAACATCAAGGTTTGGGTCATGACTGGAAACAATGAATTCCCCCAAGTATTGATCGCACACGACAGGAAGGGAAAACGAAATTTACCCCACTGCCACCACTGCCACCCGCCGCTGGTCCTTCAATTACAAAACGATCGAGTAACGTGAATGAAAAGGTGCCAGAGGACAGAGGAAACGGTGTTAATAAGGAGAAGGAAAAGGCTTCAGCAACGGAAAAGCCTAAACCTACGGGAAAATTAGACTTCTTCAAGCCCAAACCAAAGGCAGAGAAAGGGAACACAGATAAGGGTAAAGATCAGGAAATTGCGAGAACGGAGAAGAAACAGGAGTTCGTAAAGAAAGGGAAAGAGCAAAACTCGAAAGACACAAAGACGGAGAAGAAGCAGGCGTCCGTGAAGAAAGATGATACCGAAGAGTTCGCGGACGGGAAGGAACAAAGGGTTTCGACACAGGAGCCCGCGAAGAAGGGGAAGAAAGTGTCAGTAAATCCTGAAGATGATGAACCAGCGACAAAGGTAGTTTCTCAAATTTCTGTCGAGTGTTGCGGCTCACTATGATTCTAGACAAACCGAAAACGGAAATCAGAGGCAGCACTTTTGTCGGATTCAGAACAAGAATCGGATGATAGAACAAGTAGAAAACCGTCTCCCAAAAACCAATCACAAGTGAGAGTCAAGAAAGGTGCGATCATTAGCGATGACGAGGACGAGGAAGAAATCCCTGCCACTACTCGCTATAAAGGCAAGGCCAAGCTGAAGCCTACCAGCGATGATGACGAAGAACTCAGAGCCATGATGGATGTGGACGATGGTGAAGAACACTTTTTCCCTCAAAGTTAATGTCGATTCACGAGTGTCATTCTAGACCAAGTGATACGGGCTACTCGGCCAACACGGCGGCCCATCGAAGAGGAAGCTCAGGAAAGACCTTCAGAACCTGAGACACAGAACGAAGACATAGAGATGGCGGATGAAATTGCACCAGTGCCTAAGAAAAAGAGGAAGGCGAAGAAGGTCGCCCCTGTTGGCAGCAACGGTTTAAAGAAGAAGAGAGTCTTTAAAAGCCGAGTGACTCAGGACGACAAAGGCTACATGGGTAAGATTCCGTACACCATACTTGTCCAAGTCGGGTCTGAATGTTTTGTTAGTCACGGAGGACTACAGCTCGTACGAATCGGTTGATGAAGAGGAGGCCGAACCAGAACCTGCTAAGGGGAAGGGGAAGGGGAAGGGGAGGGCTACTGAGATGAAGAAGTCGGAAGGTGATAGCAAAATGGTGGAAGAAAGTGACTCGGGTGTCGATTCTGCTGCAAAACCTAAACCTTTGGTGAAAGCTAGATCTGCTTCAGCCAAAGGCAGAGGAGGTGGTGGGCAGAAGAATATTTCAGCGTTCTTTGGAAAGCAGAAGAATAAGTGAAGTAGCTGCTGAGTAGCTGTAAGTAGAGGTAGGGTAGGGTTCTCTAATGATGTAAGCAGATGACTAAGATCCAAACCTCGAGTCTAGCTCGTTTCTCCTTTAGCCAGTTGCTACAATATAATCCTGGCAGTCAGGCCTATCCCTTCTCACGACCACTCTTTAGAAACAAACCTCGTTCAATATACTTCAATATCTCCTAAAGACCCTGTAAACCCCAGCTTGGGGCGCCTTTTCAGTCACAGGAGCTACGAAGACAACGAGGTTTTTGAAATGACCAATACCTACGGCGTAGCAAATTCCGCCGGTCTAGATGTGAACGACGATACGAGAGGAGAGTCCAGCGCTCTGCTTGGAGGTGATAGAGATACTACTGTGAAGAGGAACAGCAAGTTAGATGGTCGTGCGTCTCTTGTCAGTTCCGTCAGTAACTTGGCCAATACAATCATTGGAAGTGGTGCGTCCTCGGGTGTTCACTTGGTTCACTTGCACTGGCTCTGACCAATCGCATAGGAATGTTAACTTTCCCTCTCGTATGTCTTTGACACAACGTGTATAAATTCTGCGCTCATCTTCCGGTCTAGGCAATGGCCTCAGCAGGAATCATCCCGGGAATGATAACCTGTATCTTTTCGGGGGGCGTTGCAGCATTTGGACTGTATCTTCTATCGCTTTGCGCAAGCAAGACCGCACACCGGCGTTCGTCGTTTTTTGCGGTAGCACAACTCACATTCCCTAAAGCAGCTGTCTTCTTTGATGCTGCTATTGCCATCAAGTGTTTTGGTGTATCCATCAGGTACCAGTCATCATGCTGTAGATGAATTCCGAGGGACTCACCCCATGGTCAGTTATCTAATTATCATCAAGGGCCTTGCACCAAACGTTGTTGCCTCACTGTACCATGACTTGAGTTCCCAAGAACCTCCTCCTTGGGCGCTTTCGGGACGGAACTGGATTACTATACTGATGGCCATTCTTGTGCCGTTGGCGTTCCTTCGTCGCTTGGATAGCCTTAGACACACCAGTTACGTTGCACTGTTCTCAGTAGGTGAGTAATTTTACATATCATGTTGTAATATCACGCTTAACCATTTGATTAAGGATACTTGGTTTTGATCGTAATCAAGTGCTATTTCTGGCCCTTGGAAGACATGCCTGAACCAGGCGAGATACATCTCATACATTTTACACCCAACTTCGTGTCCACCTTTCCTGTGCAGGTTTTCGCGTTCACTTGTGCGCAGAACGCGAGTTATCTTCTGGTGAATAGTTAACTTTAACTGACGCTGTGTCTGCAAGCAGCTTTTTCCGATATTCAATGAAGTCAAGGATAATACACAAGAGCGTATGAATCTAGTCATCGGGACTGCCATTGGCACGGCTACCATAACATACGAAGTCATCGCTGTCTTTGGATATCTGACGTTCGGCACGAAGGTTGGTGCAAGTTCTTATTGAAAGTTTCATGTAGAAGGTGATAGTAATCGCGACCGTTGCAGGTTGGCGCGAATATCATTGCGATGTATCCGTCAACATCATTATTCGTGGCGGTCGGACAGCTGGCCATCCTGATTCTCGTTCTCTTCTCGTATCCTTTGCAAGTGCACCCTTGTAGAAATTGCCTGGACAAGGTGTTTCACGCTGGGAGCACTGATGCAACCGTCAAGCGAGTAGTGTCGAGTGAAGATGACAATGAAGACGAGCCTGACGATCACGGCAGTGAGGGCATGTCTCCACTGAAGCACTGGCTCTTGACGCTAGGAATCATCGCTAGTACATTCACGATAGCATACCTTGTAGATGATCTCCAAATAGGTCAGTCTATTGTTTCTCACTCTATCCTCCTACTGACCAGGTCTTGGCAGTGTTGGCCTTTGTGGGATCCACTGGGTCGACGACCATTTCCTTTATCCTTCCAGGCTTATTTTACTGGAAGGTCAGTACAGTCATGTTGTCATGAAGCGCCTATACTGACTATTTCTAGCTGAGCCGCGACGATGAAAATGCGAAGAAGCTGAACAAAGCTGCCATAGCACTCACCGTCTATGGCGTGTTCATCTTCGTTTTCTGGTGAGTACCTGAAGGATACACAATACTGATGCTGTCTGATGACTTGATTGATAAATAGCTTGGGATTTAATATCTATCAAGTAGTGTATTCATCGACCAGTAACCCAGCACATTGAAAATGCAGTGTAGTAGTGATAGTTTTACTGAAATACCGACATTACTGGAGCGCCGAAAGAGGCAAAACGTTCACACGACGTAAAGTAATTCGCCCTCCTGAGTCGTCGTCTGTTTTCATTCTTGTCCCAAAACCTGATATGCCTCGAAGCCGGCCTGCGACAGAAGACAGACTTTGAAAGGCACCACTATCATCGAGCAGCCTCTATTGACTACTCGGCATCTGCTATGTCGCTTGGTGAGTAGTGCCTTGCTCCAACGACGAGCTTGTCAGATCACTCAATGGCTGCGCAAATCTCGTGGCTCTTTACTCGTCTTCAGACTGTACAAGCAATCCAACTGCCTCAGAACCTGCTTCTCCATCTGTCTCCAGCTCTAGAGTTTCATCACCGTCTGTGATCGTCATGTCCGAATCCAGCATTCTAACGACTAGCAGGATCGCTAGTTCCAGCTCAGCAAGTCTTGTAGCACCACCTTCAACCAATACATCCGAGTCTCCGTCTCCTTCCATCGATGGTGCTCTTCCTCAATCACCCCCCTTTCTGGCCAGCGACGCGCGGTTCATCAATGGGGAGTCCAGCAACATCGCAGCGACATCGCCAAGTCAGACGCCCGATGTCGACGCTCAAATTCTAGAAGCATTGAAGAGCAAGGATAGGCTTTACGTGTTAAAACTGGGAGAAATCATGGAGGAACTCATCAATGAAAAGAGGTATACCTTCCTGTTCCTCCTTTTCTTGTCCCGCGTTGATGGAGGCGCTTGGATTCTGAACTGACGGTGAATGGTTTTTAAGGGTGCGGGCGGACTTGACTCCTACAACATCATATCAGCGAATGCTTGTTCATCGCTGCTCAGCTTATTACAAGCTGCAGCCAGAATCCGACCCCATAACTAAAGCGATCTCCGTCGTCCTCATTGCGGAAAGTAGAGTGTAGGTCTTACGTTTCTTAGGTTTTAGCTTTCGTTGAGACTGTGTTTTTAGTCCTCTTAGAAGATTAGCAGATTTGGTTCCCCTTGAACCAACGGCCCAACCCGCTTTCAAAATAATGCGTCGTTCTCCACAGGATCGCCGCACTAAAACGCAGTCTCACGCGGGATCAGTTACGGGCGAGGACGCAGACTCCTCTGACATTGAGCCATCCGAGGCAGGGAGCCTGGGTGGGCGCAGCAATGCAACAGGCGGAAGTAACAAGAAACGTATGACTATCGAGGAACGAGAAGCTGCTTACAAAGAAGCTCGATCTCGAATATTCATGGGTTTCGAAGAGAAAGAAAAAGAAAGAGACATGAGCGCCACCTCGTCTTCGCTGAGTCTTGCTTCGAGCTCAGCTTCCACAAGCGGGGGCGGTGGTAGTAGCAGTGCCGGCGATCCTGACGACTCGTCAAGTTCGTTAGCTACGGATGGTGAATGGACGGGGGCATCATTCAACAGAAAAGATTCTAGAAGAAGCAATGCCTCCGCATCCTCTAGCTCTCGTTCTCTTAGAGGAACAGCAGCCCCATTCACCTCTAATGGGTCTGGTAGTTCGCTCAACTCTCGAGCACCCTCGCCATCCTTCACATATGCCTCTCTGTATGAACCTGCTCCTTCGGGTCCGTCTTATGATCCTCAACTAGGGAATCATCATCCTGTCCCAGGATATCAGGCGCCTCCATACATGTACACCTATCCTCCTCCCACCCAGCCAAATCCTCCCTATATCAATCCATACCCCTATTATCCTCCTTATCCCTATGGACATCCATCAGCTCAGCCTCAAAACACATCTGACTCATCATCATCTGCATCAGCTGAGATGTATGCCCCACCTCCACATATGATGTACCCTTACATGTGGCAAACACCGAGTCAGCCTCCAATACACTCTGCACCTCCAATGCAGACTCAGAATTCGAGCAATCAGGTAGCGGGTCCCCCCCCTCCAGCTGCTCACCAATATCCACCATATGTATC
Organism: Omphalotus olearius VT 653.13; assembly: GCA_000296255.1. NCBI lineage: Eukaryota > Fungi > Basidiomycota > Agaricomycetes > Agaricales > Omphalotaceae > Omphalotus > Omphalotus olearius. The sequence continues at coordinate 234,288 of JH814818.1, read as the reverse complement.
GCCCACATACCCGTACCCAATGCACAGCTATTTTCCTCCGCCTCCTGCTCAGCATCTGCGCTCTGCACCTCTTCATACTGGTGGGCAGTTGTATGAAGAGCCCAGGATGATTAACGGGCCAGGCGGTGGACCGCCGCACGCTAATAACAATTCTCCGAGAGGCGGGCACGGCAACGCAAATTGGGGGACAAATAACCGCAATGGCCGGAATGGCAGCGGTTCGTCAAATGGTGGAAAATCACGCAATGTGCCAATACCTCGCCAAGCTTGGAGCTTTGGTCCTGGTGTCGGTATGGGCGGTGTACCGATGACTGGTAACAACGGCCTTTCAGGGTCTAGTAATGGAGAAGTGGTTGGACCCCGACTTAGTGCCTCAATGCGACGGCCGTCGAACACCAGCACTGGGAGTTCGTCTGGGAATTACCGCCCTCCATCTACGAGTGATGACGTCGCCTCTACCGCTGTAAGTCATGCTTCCCTCAATTCTTCACCATACTGACCAAACAACACAGTCCTCTTCCACTTCCTCTTCATCACGGCGCACTTACACATCAACAGCATCATCCCAGCATCCTCTCCCTGCCCGTCCCGACTGGGCGGTTGGCTTGAAACCTGACCCGACATTGCACGCAACCAACCGTCACCACGATCATACGCATAACAATTCTCGAAACATGTCCCCGATATCACCTCCGCGCGCTCTCAGCAATGGTACTACTTCCCACTCGAGCTCACCTTCGAGACGGCCTCCTCATCAAATGACACCACCCGCCTCTCTACAATTAACTGATTTTCCTCCACTCACATCCATAGCCTCACCAGAGAAGCGTGTACCGACAGTCGGCGGTGCCTGGAACAACACTTCGTCCGCTCGTTCCCTTTTATTGACTCCCCCCAACCCTGGCCCAGCCGGACCACAGGGAAGTGCGTTGATTCATCCTTCTAACGCACAAAACGCCATGGCCACTAATCACGCCATGTTTGATGATGGCTTTGAACGCCCTCCTCCAAAGGGCACTGAGTTGTATAACCCCAAAGTTGTCAAACGTCCGACAAACGTCAACGGACGATCTGGAAATGAGCCAGGTGACAAAGCGAGTGCTGAAGGAGCATTGGCTGAGCAGATTAGCGCCTTCTCCATAGCAGACGTTGCCCTGCGATCACCTGCGCAGTTGAACAAGGATTCAAGCTCAGCGCTGGCATCATGAGGTTTGTCTTCGATGTTTTAGAAGGCGCAAGATCTTGATGGTTTATCCGAATAGTTTACTCGTATAGGCTAATATAGATATACGTTGTTGCCGGTGTCTATTTGCTATCGTGTTTTCTTCTGTTCTTTTCTTTCTGCCATTAAGTACTTATCACTTGGCTGGAGTGCCAATGTGCTATATCACATATCACATGGAGCGAATACAAATTCATAAAATTGTACACATTCAAGTTTCAAACTCTCGATTCAGCTGTATTTTCGACGTTCGTTCTACAAGTAGCCATCCTGACGTAAGCCTATCGCACCCTTCTCTGTGTGACTGTCCTGACTATCCGAACCCTTGTGTCCTTGGGCGATACTGCTATCTGATATTTTGGGCTGTATGAAGAAGATCCTGCTTCTTACATCCCTCAGGCTATCCAGAGGCAGCATCACTGGCCCTGTCGCAAGATCTCGATGTAGACAGTGGGATCCACCTACATCTTCAAGTTGTGTCGCAGTGCTCACTGCTCAGGTTAAACCATTTTCACAAGAGCCTCCGATTCTCGTGATATATGCTAGTCTTTTTAAGCATCTTGACGCCCTTCCTAAAATTGTTAACTTACCCACAGACCACAGGAGATGCACCCTTCTCTTCTCTCGTTACCGGGAATCGTTATCCTTGATTTCCGATATGAGGCCGTTC